>CAUYPK010091776.1:0-11675 GCA_963574355.1 Loris lydekkerianus | reverse complement strand
CTGCAATGTTTCCTAGGGCCCACACAGCTTGTTCACTGATATGAGCATGGGGAGATGCCAACAGAGAAATGAATGCTGGAATAGCACCTCCATTTACCACAGCCTTAGTCTGTTCTGATGTCCCAGAAGCAATGTTAGTGCCCAAGCAGATTCAAATTGAATGGGACTACAATCAGTTCTACCCAAGAAGGACACAAATTTTGGGATCAAACCAGCTCGGATTATATTGTCGATGGGAGGCTGTTTTTCTCTAGAAAGTAGTTGCCTGGCAGCCTGAGTAGCTTTGGATCTGGTTTTCCATATTGGTGCTGTTTATACCTTTGACAATGTCATCCACAGACCAGTTTACAGTACCCTGGTTATTTCGGTTTTCCTGCAGTGGAGAAGTAGCATCATCAGGAAAAGAGCTTACATTTCTCCTTTTCAGCATCTGCTCATCTTTCTTAGCTTTCCTCAACTCCACATTAACTTTCAGCGTCGCCTCATTTCTGTACTGTCTTTTCCCTTGTTCTTGAACCTGTTAAGTCGGGCAGCTGGTGAATTAGCATTCTCGTTGGTGGACATGGTTATGAGACAAAGGGAGACAGCTGCACAGCTAGCTGAAGCTTCCATAGGAGTGGTGTGGGACTCAGAAGATCTGGGTCGGCTGCCCTGGAAACGTCCACCGCAGCTCAGGCAGAACACGGTGTGGCCAAACAACACCCTTGAGGCCAGACTCAGTGGCCCACACCTGTAATCCCAGCACTCTGGGAGGGCCAGGCAGGTGGATTGCCTTAGCTCAGGAGTTCAAGACCAACCTGAGCCAGAGTGAGAGCTGGTCTCCAAAAAATAGCTGGGTGTTGTGGTGGGCACCTATAGTCCCAGCTACTTGGGAGGCTGAGGGAAGAGAATCGCTGTAGTCCAAGAGTTTGAGGTTGCTGTGAGGTGTGATGCTATGGCACTCTACCAAGGACAGATGACAAAGTGAGACTCTGTCTCAAAAACAACAACTACAAAAAGATAAAGAACAGTCCCGTGCCTCTCCAATTACTGGCCTCAGGCAGGGATGCAGGTTTTTAGTTTCCAAAAATGGTAAGGGGGTTTTAAAGAGAAAACTCAAAACATTTGTTCTCTTTTTCAGGCCTTTGCCTCCCTTACAGATATCTATTATGTAAGTAATAGATAAGTAAAGATAAGTAAACATACCTCATTATGTTTACTTGGCCAGAATTTCTTTGGAGCACATATCTACAAGTCAACTTTCTGTCCATCTCTGGACGTGAAACAGTATCTCCTTGTGGAGACCCTTTGAGTTTCCTCTTCTCATTTGTATTTTGTTTGTTATTGATCTACGAGAGTTTTTTTTAATACATTCTGGTATAATTCCTTTGTTGTGTGGTTGTCAATATCTTCACGTGACCTGTCATTTGTCTTTTTTCTTTATGAGGTCTTTTGCTATACAGGGATATTAAATTTGGATGTAGCCAAATATATTAACTTTTCTACTTATGGTTTGTGCTTTCTGTGCCTGGTTTAAAAAATTGTTTTTGCTCTCGACGCATAAAGATATTCTTCTAGGGGCGGCACCTGTGGCTTAGTGGGTAGGGTGCCGGCCCCATATACTGGCAGATTCAAACCCGGCCCTGGACAAACTGCAATAAAAAATAGCTGGGCGTTGTGATGGGTGCCTGTAGTCCCAGCTACTTGGGAGGCAGAGGCAAGAGAATCGCCTAAGCCCAGGAGTTGGAGGTTGCTGGGAGCTGTGACGCCATGGCACCCTACTGAGGGCGATAAAGTGAGACTCGGTCTCAAGAAAAAAAAAGGGCGGCGCCTGTGGCTCAGCGAGTAGAGTGCCGGCCCCATATACTGGATAGTGGCAGGTTCAAACGGCCCTGGCCAAAAAACTGAATAGTCTAAGATAGTCGTCTATATTTTCCTTCCTTTAATTCTTTTAGAGTTTTATTTATTTATTTATTTATTTAGAGACGGGGTCTCATTATGTTGCACTCAGTAGAGTTGCTATGACATCACAGCTCACAGCAACCTCCACCTCTTGGGCTTTAAGTGACTCTCTTTGCCTCAGCCTCCCACTACACACGCCCGCCACAACACCCAGCTATTTTCGGTTGTAAGTGTCATTGTTGTTTGGCAGGCCCGGCCTGGCCTCAAACCTGTCACCTTCAGTGTATGTGGCTGGTGCCCTAGCCACTGAGCTACAGGCGCCAAGCCTATCTTAGAGTTTCAGAAAAAAAAATTTTTGTTTTGAAATCTAAAGCAATGCCAAAGGAGACTGTGAACTGCTTAAAAGAGATACGGATTTCAAAAAATAGGTATAATTTCTTCCTATCCTGTGGCTGGAAGGGTATCGAAAGATGGGACCGTAAAAGATGCCTGTTTGGCATATGGATTATGGAGCTAAAGGCCATTGAGAAGAGGTGGAAAAACTCTAAAAACAGGAAATTTACATTTGTAAAAGGTATCTCCCTCTCCTTCTCAGAAGAGGAAGATCTTTGTTCACTATTCAGTTCCTGGTCACCTTCCTGTAACTTGCCTTTCCCACCCAGGAGACCTCAAACCCCTTTTCCTTTCTCTAGTCTAAAAGGTTCTAAAAGATTAGAACTTTGTTTAAACCCAAGTTCTAACCATCCATGTGTACATGTGCTCCCATGTGCACACATGCCATGCTCTTGGTAATAAACTTCTGCTAGTTTTTCTCTTGTTAACCCATCTTTGGCCAGTCTAATTTACAGGGCCCCAGCTGAAGAATATAAAACAGGTAGAGGAAAGTATTGTGTTCCTCCCTCTAGCTAAGGCCAAAATTATATTTACTGTCATTTGGGGCTGACTGATTATGGCGCAGCTCAGGGATGTTAAGATCCTGGACTCATATTTTCTCTCCTAGCCTTTCATCAACATTTGCCTGTGACCCGCCACGGCTCCTCTCTTCAGCTCCCATTACTCTGCTGGCTCAAAGTCCTCCCCTGGGACTCAGGGACTCAGGGGACACTGGGAGGAGGGAGAGACACAGAAACAGCTGTTATTCCCCCCTGAACCCATGACAATATCTGATTCCACCCAACACCTGCCATAGCATAATGTCCTTGGCTATTGGCTTCCACTGTTGCAGACGTAGATGGCCTTTCCTCCAGTCAGTTGGTGACATTTGGAGCACTGTCCCTCTCTTGAAAGCCAGGAAACCTTATCACCCCAGCAGTGAATGAACTGTACCCAGGTTTGGAATGTCAGCATTGTGTTCAGGGGCTGAGCTACAGCAGGGGCGCTGGAGGTGGGAGTCTTCAGATCTTCCCACTGGAAATGGGAACTTGCCAGCAAGTTCCCCGTCTAGGGCCATTTTAGGATCTTCCTGGGCCCCTGGCATTGTTAATTTTAAGGCTCCTTCTGCATTCTATTAAGCATAAGAAAATCACCTACCCCACCCTCAGGACTCAGTAGATACATTTAGATATAATGAGTTCAGAGGCACTTGAACTAGGATCACTAGGTCCAATATTAACGTTAATATAATATTAGTAGTCAAGTTTACCACTTATTTATTTATTAGAGACAGAGTCTTGCTCTGTCCCCCGGGCTGAGGTGCAGTGGCACAGTCATAGTTCACACTGCAGCCTCAAACTTCTGGGCTCAAGCAAACCCCCCACCCTTAGCCTCCCAAGTAGCTGGAACCACAGGCACCACTACACCCAGTAAAACATTTAATTTCATTTTGCAGTTTCCTTTTTATATTTTGGAGTCATGGTTGTTTTTCAGGTCTCAAGCATCTTAACGTGCACTCAAAACATTCAGAGAGGCTGGGCTCTAGCCCGTGGTTTCCATTGGTGAAGCCACCAGCCGGCAGCTTTCCTCTGTCAGACCGGAATTGCCACACCCACTGCTGCCTGCAGCCTCCCCAAGCACTAGCCAAGCACCTTCCTGTGTTTAAAATCATAGATTGCTTCCCAATCTCCTTCCTGTATATAGTATAGAGGTATTTGCAGAGATTCCTTCTCCTTTCAGCAGAATCAACGGAGGAGACTTGGCTGGGCTAGGTGGTTCGTGCATTTAATCCTAGCACTCTGGGAGGCTGAAGGGGAAAATTGCCTAATCTCAGGAGTTTGAGACCAGCCTGAACAAGAGCAAGACCCTGTCTCTACGAAAAATAGAAAATTAGCTGGACATGGTGGTGGGTGTCTGTAGTCCTAGCTACTCGGGAGGCTGGGCAGGAGGATCTCTTGAGGCCAGGAGGTTGCTGTGAGCTAGGCTGAGACTCTATCTGAAAAATAGATAAATATTTAAATATTTAATAAGTAAATATTAAAATAAGAAAGAGAAGGCTTGGCCAGGTGCCGTGGCTCACGCCTGTAATCCTAGCACTCTGAGAGGATGAGGTGGGTGGATTGCCTGAGCTGACAGGTTTGAGACCACCTGAGCCAAAACAAGACCCCGTCTCTAAACATAGCCAGGCATTGTGGCGGGTGCCTGTAGTCCCAACCACCTGGGAGACTGAGGCAAGAGAATCGCTCGAGCCCAAGAGTTTGAGGTTGCTGTGAGAGGCCATGGCACTCTACCAGGGGAGACAAAGTTTCACTTTGTCTCAAAAAAGAGAAGGCTTGTTGGACCCCCCTCATCTGTGTAGAATCTTCAAATGTGATCTGATCTCCCTCCTAAATAAATATAAATCATGGGCTATTTGCAGAACACACTTTATTTATACAGTTCATGGTCTGTTTGCGCTGCTCCCTCTTCTGTGTGAAATGGAGGAATATTTACAGCATGCCATTCTATCTGTAGGATCGGTAACTACATGCTTAGTTCCTTAGGTTTAGTACCACGGGATCTTTACAGAATGCCCCGGTACACCCTTCTCTAAGTGGAATCATTCACTGTCTGAAGCACATTCTCCAGTTACAGAATCATCAATGATGAGCACTCTGTAAAGTCAAGAAGGTGCACACAGCCCATTTCTGTCTATAGAATGATGTAATATTTATAAAGCCTCTTTATAGCTATGAAATCATAAAATGCTTACAGAGTACTTCCTGTGTATAGAATTTTGGGGTGTTGATGATGGCAGCAGTGGCTCAGTGAGGAGGGCACTGGCCCCATATACCAAGGGTGGCGGGTTTGAGCCAGGCCCTGGCCAAACTGCAACAAAAAATAGCCTGGCATTGTGGCGGGCACCTGTAGTCCCAGCTACTCGGGAGGCTGAGGCAAGAGAATTACCTAAGCCCAAGAGCTGGAGGTTGCTGTGACCTGTGATGCCACAGCCACTATACCGAAGGTGACAAAGTGAGACTCTGTCCCTAAAAAAAAAAAAAAAAAGCCAGGTGTTGTGGCGGGCGCCTATAGTCACAGCTACTCGGGAGGTTGAGGCAAGAGAATCGGCTAAGCCCAAGAGCTGGAGCGGCTAGGGCGCCAGCCACATACACTGCAGCTGGCAAGTTCGAATCCAGCCCAGACCTGCCAAACAACAATGACAACTCCAATCAAAAATTAGCTGGAAAAAAAACAAAACAAAAATTAGCCAGGTGTTGTGGTGGGTGCCTGTAGTCCAGCTATTTGGGAGGCTGAGGCAAGAGAATCACTTAAGCCCAAGAGTTTGAGGTTGCTGTGAGCTGTGATGTAACAGCACTCTACTAAAGGCGACAAAGTGAGACTCTGTCTCTAAAAAAAAAAAAAAGAATTTTGGGATGTTGGAACAACTTTTCCTTCTTGGGGAACTGGGAACTATTTTTGAGGAACATTCTCACACATATAGAATCACGGAATGTTTACAGAGCCCTTTCTTGTAGCTTGAATTTTGTGCTGTTTGCAAGAACACCTCTCCCTGTATAAAATCATTCAATATTTGCAGAAAGTTTTGCTTATTATGGAATGTCTACAGAGTTTCCTTATTTGTATAGAATCAAGGAATGTTTGCTGAATCTTCTTCTGTGTGGAATCACAGAATGTTGGCTGGACCCCCTATAGTATAAAATCATAGAATGTTACTAAGTATAGACTTTTTATTTTTAGACAGACTCTCACTTTGTCACCCTTGGTAGAGTGCTGTAGTGTCATAGCTCACAGCAACCTTAAACTCTTGGGCTCAAGGGATCCTCTTGCCTTGGCCTCTCAAATAGCTGGGACTACAGGTGCCTGCCACAATGCCTGGCTATTTTTTTAGAGATGGCATCTTGCTCTTGCTCAAGCTAGTATAAACTCTTGAAATATTAATTCCACATGTACATCTTGAAGAGAATTAGGAGATATACAGGTCATGGCTAGATCATCAAGGAGGGTCTTAAAGAATAGGTGAAGATGAGGCTTTGTACTATAGGCAATGGAGCCACCAAAGTTTTTCGGGTAGAAGAGTGACTTGATGAAAATTATATATTAGGAACCTTAATCTGGTAAGGGAAGTAGAAACAAGAAACTGAAGGATAGTGGTTTATAAAAATACTTTTTGTCAAAAAATAATTTTTCCAAAACAAAGCAAAAACTTGATTTTACAAGTATAGTAATCTACAGTAACTTTTTTTCTTTCTTTCTTTTTTTTTCTTTTGTAGAGACAAGAGTCTCACTTTATGGTACTGAATGTCGTGGTGTCACAGCTCACAGCAACCTCCAGCTCCTGGGCTTAGGCGATTCTCTTGCCTCAGCCTCCCAAGTAGCTGGCACTACAGGCATCTGCCAACAATGCCCGGCTTTTCTTTTGTTGCAGTTTGGCAGGGGCCGGGTTTGAACCCACCACCCTTGGTATATGGGGCCAGTACCTTACCCAATGAGCCACAGGCACCGCCCATAACTTTTTTTCTTTAGAGATAGGATCTCGTTATGTAGTCTATGCAAGGCTCCTCCTGGGCTCACTCTCTCATACAGGGTCAGCAAACTGTAACCCATGAGCCAAATCTGGCCTACCACCTATCTTTGTAAATAAAGTTTTATTGGGACACTGACACACACATATATTTACATATTGTTTCTGACTGCTTTTGTGCTATAATCAGAATTGTGCCAAAGATTGTATGGCCTATAAAATAAAAAATATTTATTACCTGGTCTTTTACAAAAGAAGTGTGCTTACCTGTGTTCCAGTGGAAAAAAGTACTCTTAAATTTTTTTTTTTTTTTTTTTTAAGAGACAGAGTCTCACTTTGTTGCCCTTGGTAGAGTGCCCTGGTGTCACAGCTCACAGTAACCTCCAGCTTTTGGGCTTAGGTGATTCTCTCACCTCAGCCTTCTGAGTAGCTAGGACTACAAGTGCCCACCACAACGCCCGGCTATTTTTTTTTTTCCGAAACAATTTCATTTATTATTTAGAAGTATATCCTACATCTCAGTCAAATTATCCCTATTTTTTATAAATTAAATCATAGCTGTGTACATTAATGCAATCATGGGGTACAATGTCTGGCTATTTTTTAATTGCAGTTTGGCTGGGGCCGGGTTTGAACCCGTCACCCTCGGTATATGGGGCCGATGCGCTACCCACTGAGCCACAGGCCCTGCCTGAAGTTTTTTTAATGTTTACATTTTCTGGTTTTTTGTTGTGTGTGTGTATGTTTCTCATAGCAGACTCAGTTAAATTCATAAACAATTTCATTCGTTCATTCATTCAACTAATATTTACCAAGCATCTAACCATGTACCAGGTGCTGATATAGGTACGGGGGTGCAAAGATGAAAAACAGACAGTGCTTACCCACAAGGATGTGTGAAATTATAAGAAATCAGCTGTGTGATCTTGGGCAAGTTTTCTTATTCCTTCTAGACTGCACTTTCCTCATCTGCAAATGAGGGTGGTAATAGTACTTATCTCAAAACATTTTATTCTATTTGGGGTTTTATGGGCTATACAATCTCTGGTACAATTCTGCTATTATGGCACAAAAGCAGTCATAAACTGTAGTGTAGAGTGTAGTGGCATCATCACAGCTCACTGCAGTCTCAAACTCCTGGGCTCAAGGAGTCTCCCTACCTCAGTCTCCCTAGCAGCTGGGAATACAGGTGCAGGCCACCATGCCTTGCTAGTTGAAAACAAATTTTTGTATAGACAGGGTCTCACAAGTAAGTTACTTATAAAGTGCTTAGATTAGTGCCTGACATGGAGTAAGTGCTAGTCAAGACACTGTTTATACTCGCCCATGTGTTGTGTACATATACCCACATGTGCGTATATACATATTAAACAGTGCGACAAGTGCTGTCATCCAAGTGTCTATAGTTAGTCTACATAGGAAATTTTACAGTCAGGATTAGGTCAGGATATAGAAACTACTGCTGGAATTTTAGGCAAAAAAGGATTTAGCACAGGCATATAAAGGTGCTTACAAAGTCATCAGGAGAGTCGGAACAGTGGAAGTCAAGGGCCGTTTTGGACTTTTGATTTTGAGTTCTCTTCATAGTCTTCATTGCTGCCACTCCTGTCATTCGTACTGCCTCCACCCTATTGCCTCACACTCTCCCTTCTGGGGACAGACAGGAGACTCCATTGTGTACACTCCTGTGGCTTGCCAGAACACGTCCCCAGGAAGATGACCTTTGCCTGCATCCACTCTCCAGGTCTCATGCAAATGCACCTGACTGACTTAACTGACCACTGGCCTCCTAGCTGCTAGAGAATCTGTGGAATGCTGCTTTCACCTTTGAACCTCTTCCCATAGGAGAAGAGCTACTAGAGGTTGAGAATATCGTCTGCTACCTGTGAGGCACTTTATAGAGACAGGCACTATTCTGAATCCTCACAGCAACTCCAGGAAGAAGGAAGTTCCTGTCTGCATTTAACAGATGTGGAAATAGAGGTTCAGAGATGTGAAGTGACTTGCCAAGATAACAGAGAGGGCAGGGCAGGGAAGAGACAGGACTGGTGGTCATAAGGTCACTCTGTCTGACTCCGGGACCCCTCCCAAACCACAGCATCAGGCCCCTCCAATCTTACCCCTGGCTTTTTCCTTTTCCTAGGAAGAACCAGCTGCTCCAGCCAGGCAGGTCTCCTATAAGCGCTCCTTGAGTAAACCTGCCTCAATGCCCCTCAAAAGATGGTTTAGATTAGAATGTTACAGGACACCTTTCCCCGCTGCCAACCAGGCTGAGTCCTGCCCTTGTCACATTGTCCCTCGGTTACTCACTTTCCTGTTGGTCATGTCACTGGACTGCAAGAACCTCTACTTAGTCATCTCTGCACCCACCACGCCCAGCATGTGCTCAGTGCACATCTGCTATTCTTTCAGCATTACTTCAACAATTATTGAGCAACAATTACTGGCTACTGGGCGCTACTGCTAGGTGCAAGGATCCAGTAGAGAATGAAACAAAATCCCTGCTCTCATGGACCTTATGTTCTGATATGGAAAGAAAAATGAACAAATAAACACATAAGAGAATTGTCAGGGGAAGGATGAGAAGAGCTATGGAGAAAAATAAAGCTGGGTAATAAGAGGATAGAGAGTGTATATGGGGAGAGGGAAGTAACTTCATTATTTACTTTTTTATTTTTTTGAGACAGAGTCTCACTTTGTCACCCTTAGCAGAGGGCCCATGGTGTCACAACTCAAAGCAACCTCAAACTCTCGGGCTCAATAGATCCTTCTGTCTCAGCCTCTCAAGTAGCTGGGAATATAGGCGCCTGCCACAATACCTGGCTATTTTTAGAGACAGGCTCTTGCTCTTGCTCAGGCTGTTCTTGAACTCATGAGCTCAGGCAATTCACCTGCTTCAGCCTCTTAGAGTGCTAGGATTACAGGAATGAGCCATCAGGCCGGGCCCTGGAAGCTACTTGAGAGGAAAGGTCTTTTCCAGGAGGCAATGGCAACATTTAAACAGACATCAGAATACAGTGAATTGTTTGGCTGATGAACTAAAAAGTCACATAAATGACTGAAAGTATGCATGCTTGAGTGAGTTGGAAATCTATCTCGGAGAAAAAAGGGGATATAGAGGGCGGTGCCTGTGGCTCAAAGGGCTAGGGCGCTGGCCCCATATGCCGGAGTGGCGGGTTCAGACCCAGCCCAGGCCAGAAACTGCAAAAAAAAAGGAATATGGAAGGAGGAGTTGGAGGGAAGGTCCTCCTGATCTCCAACATCTTTCCTTTTCTTCTATTAAAAAGATAACCAGAGAGGTGCCTGTGGCTCAAAAGAGTAGAGTGCTGGCCCCATGTGCCAGAGGTGGCAGGTTCAAACACAGCCCCGGCCAAAAACTGCAAAAAAAAAAAAACAAAAAACCCCAAAAAACCCAATTATGGGCAGTGCCTGTGGCTCAAGGAGTAGGGCGCTGTAGCGTGCTCAAGCCCGGCCTCCGGCAAAACTGCAAAAAACAAACAAAAAAACCAATTAATTTTGATGTCTTGCTTTCTCAGATAGCAAGTGAAGTAGAGATTGGTTATACATATATAGTCTAGATATGGAATGGTCTCCCTGTCTCTGTTTATCCAGAATAGACTGGATATTATTATAGGATATTGTAATTGTTAATTTTCTTCATATTGTGATGATAGAGAAAAATGTTCTTTTCCTTAGGATTTGCTGAAGTATGGAGGCATGAAGTACTAGTAAGGCAGCAAGTTACTTTTAAATAATTTAGCAAAACAAATTTTTAACATACGAACATAGATAAGTCTGGTAAAATAACAATGATTGAATCTAGATGAAGATTGTACAGGTTTTCCTTATAAAATTCTTGAAATTTCATTCTTTCAACTTTTCTCTCTCTATGTGTGTGTGTGTATATATATATATATAATTTTTGTGTGTAAGTCAGGGTCTCATTCTGTTGTCTAGGCTAGAGTGCAATGCCATCATCATCATAGTTCACTATAACCTCAAACTCCTGGACTAAAGTGTTTCTCCTGCCTTAGCCTCCAAACAGCTGGGACTATCGGTGCCCACTGCCACATCTGGCTATTTTCCTATTTTTGTAGATATGGGGTCTCTGGAGTCACTTTAAGTTGCCCAGGCTGGTTTTGAATTCCTGCCCTCAAGTGATTCTGCTGCCTCAGTCTCCCAAACTTCTGGGATTACAGGCCTGAGACACTATGCCCATTTTTTTTTTTTCAACTTTTCTATGTTTTAAAAATGTTTCCCAGATAGGAGCTTGGGGGAGAAACACATTGTAAGTCACCTTATCCCAGCTAGTTTGGTTTTCTTGCACTATCTCACCTAATCCATATCCATCCCATCCCTGTGTGGTGGGTAGCCCTGGGCCCTTGAAACAGAGATAAGTGACTTGCCCAAGGTCACATACCTAGTAGAGGCCAAGTCAAGATCTGAACTGACATCTATCTGTGTCAAAATTCTCTGCTTTCTCTTTTTGTTATTGAAATCTCTTCCCTCCCATCACATTTCCCGGGGGTGTTGGATTAGGTGAGAGCTATGTGCATTTACTTACTGTGTGCCAGGCTTTGGTGCATTATTCATGTATTACTCAAATCCTCACAACTCGATGAGGTTGTAACTAATATCATTCTACATTCTACCACAAGGCACAGAATTTAAGTAACTTGTTTAAGATTACACAAAGAATGGAAGACCTGGAAGTTAGAGCATGTGGGCAGTCTGGCTGCAGGGCCTTCATTTAAAGCAAGGGTGGCGAACACGAGGCTAGAGCCGCATGCGGCTCCCGGCCAAAATGAATTTCGGCTCTTTGCCTCTTATCATTATTTTGTATACTGTGGCTCTTTGCCAAGTTTGGATTTTGTTATGCTGCTTCTGAGGAGGGACCTCT
>CAUYPK010091775.1:0-12132 GCA_963574355.1 Loris lydekkerianus | reverse complement strand
CGGAGATCGCTCCTCAGAGGTCCCTCCTCAGAAGCAGCATAACAAAATCCAAACTTGGCAAAGAGCCACAGTATACAAAATAATGATAACAGGCAAAGAGCCGAAATTCATTTTGGCCGGGAGCCGCATGCGGCTCTAGCCGCGTGTTCGCCACCCCTGGTCTATGTCATAAAAGGCGAAGAAAGGCTGAGGAATGTTCCAGATTAAAGGGACATGACAATTGAGAGCAATACAAGGTTTTAGACTCCATCCTGTATGGAAAAATAAAATGGCTATTAAGGACATTATTCATTCAGTTGGAAAAACTGGCATGGGGAGAGTAGATCAGATAAAAGTCAGATCCTGGTTCAGAATATTATAATCCACACTTTAGATAAAAGTGTTGTATTCAGATTAGAATACCACATTGGATTCAGTGTTAGGTATTTGATACTATATTGTAGTAGGTAAAACTGTTGTATTCAGATTCTGGATTCTGTGTTTGTTTAGGTTTAGAATATTGCATTCAGATTTAAATTAAAATATCATATTTAGGTTTTCCAAAGTTGATAACTACTCAGGTCACATCAGAACATTTCCTTATTCTTAAAAAATACATACAGTTTTGGCTCAGTGCCTGTGGCTCAAGCAGCTAAGGTGCCAGCCACATACACCTGAGCTGGTGGGTTCAAATCCAGCCTGGGCCCACCAAACAACAATGACGGCTGCAACCAAAAAATAGCCGGGCATTGTGACGGGTGCCTGTAGTCCCAGCTACTTGGGAGACGGAGGCAAGAGAATCGCTTGAGCCCAGGAGTTGGAGGTTGCTGTGAGCTGTGACGTCACAGCATTCTACCCAGGGCGACAGCTTGAGGGTCTGTCTCAAAAAAGAAAAAAGAAATACACAGTTTTAAGAGATAAAGGAGCAGATCATGTGTACAACTTATTCTCACATGATTCAGGGAAAAAAATGTACATATATAAATGGAAAGAGAGTGCAGGAGAGAAAGAGAGAAAGGCTGTGGCTTGGTGAACCTCGCTGAAACAGACCCATGTAAGAAAAATAAAATGATTGTTTTAAGACATAGTTTGGGGGTAATTGAAGCATCTTTTAAACCAAAACTTCTAGCAAAACTTTCTAGTTTTGCCTTTCACACTTACATCCTAATTCACCAGAAAGTGGAAGGTAGAGGTCCAAGTTCATTTTGTCCTATATGAATGAACAATTGTTCCATTAACTTATCAAAAAGTCAGGCCTTCCCTCAAGGCAGCCATGACACCTCTGTGTCCCTGTGAGAGTGAAGCCTGTTCGTTGTTCTGATGCCTCTGTCCAGCTCCCCAGGACAATACTGCCTGGCTTTAGCTGTTTAGCTTTAACAAGGTATTGCTCTGTGATAGACTATGCCCACTTTACTCTTCTTCAAGGGTGTTTTAATGCCTCTTGCCTGAGTTTCTTATGCATTTGAAAATCAGCTTAGCAAGTTCACGTAATGTCTCTGCAGCCCACTTGCTCGCTCACTATGAGAAGTGAAAGAGATAATAGATACGCATGTGAATTGTAGACCACAGAGAACAATCTGAGCTTTAGCCTATTGAAACGACACCACTGAGCCTAAAGGTATCGATTGCTATATCTTGATCTTCTGTCATTTCTGGAAATATCTCTCTCATTCATAAATGTTCCTCATGCCCTGAGGGGCTGCCTCCTGTTGCTGGAGAGCAGCTGGGACTGTCACACGGGTTCCTGTTAGTAATCTTTCCAAATTGGCCTTACTAAAATTGTTATTTTTTAAAAACTCCTTTTGGACTTTTACAGCTACATTTCAACTGGCAAATAATTCTGAAAACTGGAAATGATTCAGTCATGCTATCATGCTATCAGGCCAGATTCCAATTTGACCTGCTGGGCGATTTGCATAGCGATTTAAGAGGACCACGTGTAAAATCCCGTGAGAACTAGGCAGGAGACATAGGTGAAATGTAGACTCCTCGTGAAAACTTTCACACAGATTCTTTGTTTATTTGTTTGTTTTGAGACAGGGTCTCACTTTGTCACCCTTGGTAGAGTGCTGTGGCACTCAACAGCTCACAGCAACCTCAAACTCTTGAATTTAAGTCATTCTCTTGCCTCAGCCTCCCAAGTAGCTGGGAGGCGCCTGCCACAATGCCTGGCTATTTTTTGTTGTAGTGGTCATTGTTGTTTAGCTAGGCTGGCCTGGGTTCACACCTGCCGGCCTCAGTGTATGTGGCTGGCACTGTAACCAATGAGCTATGGGCAATGAGCCTGCACACTAGATTATTTTATTTTATTTTTTTTTTTTTGAGACAGAGCTTCAAACTGTCACCCTGGGTAGAGTGCTGTGGCATCACAGCTCACAGCAACCTCCAACTCCTGGGCTCAAGCGATTCTCTTGCCTCTGCCTCCCAAGTAGCTGGGACTACAGGCGCTCGCCACAACGCCTATTTTTTGGTTGCAGCCATCATTGTTGTTTGGTGGGCCTGGCTGGATTCAAACCCGCCAGCTCAGGTATATGTGACTGGCGCCTTAGCCGCTTGAGCCACAGGCGCTGAGCCCGCATAGCAGATTCTTAAAAGCATTTTTGCCCTGTGATGAACTTGACCCTACATTGAGAATATAAAATATTAATAATAAAGGTTATTATTTTATTTTTACATATTAATTCTATAAAACTTGGAAAAGATGAGAAAAGATAAATACTTATCCATGATTCAAAGATAAATGCTTTGACTATTTTGAAGGGTTACCATCTATTTTCTAGCCGTCTTCTTGTCTTTTGTAATATAACATACCCTACTTTACAATCTGCATACAGCAGAACCCACGTCCTGTGCGTTGCCTGGTCATAATCTTATCCCTTTCTTCTTTGACAGGAGGAACCCAAATATATTCAGTGACTGAGGCACAAGGCCTTAGGGGAGGCTGACCCACAGCCCAGCCCCAGAGGTGAATTTTGATTAGACCAGACTAAGAATTCAGCCCCCTTGGCTGGTGACTGATTTAGGCTCTGGCATGACATATGATTCTGACCAATGAGGAATGAGAGGACGCCTGCCTGGAACTGGGGGGCTTAGTGACGAAGCAAGGCAATAAATGTTCTTAGCTGCGATGTCTGAACCTTTAGGAGTGTCTGGTGACTTTGCAAGGACAGGCGTGAGGGGGAAAGTCTCTGGATGGCAGACAGAAGGACCTGGGTTCCCAAAGATATTCCTGAGCTGCTGAAAGTCCCTATCTCCAGATTCAAATTCTAAAGATAGTGAATGGTCCTCTAGTTGAGCTCCTGGTTCTTATACAGCCAAGATTAACGCACCCAACACACCTGGCCCTGCTCTTAAGATTGCATTGTGCCATGTCACTAGAGCTCTTCAATGCTATTTATGTAGCTTCATAACTTGCTTAGTTGGCCCAGTAATGTGGAATAAGGATAATAATGATAACAAGCTTTCTCAATGTTAATAAAATGCCGGTAATTACAGCAATAATAATAGCTAGTATTTATTTTCTCTGTTCACCAGAAACTGAGCCAGGTACATTACTCATGTCATCTCATTTAATCTTCAGAAAATGAGAGTTTTATAATTATGCCCATTTCACAGTTGAGAAACTGAGAGACCAGAGAAGTTGTGTATCTCATCCAAGCCCCAAAGCTAGCAGGTGACACAGCTGTCTCAAAGACTGTGCTCCTATATCACGGGTGTACATAAACACACACGTGTATGCTTCTACACTTTACAAAATATTACAATGCTGTCTTAAACTAAGTTCTTCACGTTGAGAAAGCATCCGTCTGTGCTTACATTGGTGATTCTAGCACCTTTTTCTTGTGCCACTTCCTGTTTTCATCTTTTTCTTTATGAAGTTGTGTAGAGAGTTGTCCACTATTTGTACACCTTTTATGCAGAACTGGTTTTTAAGATTATGTGTTTCATTTTCATTCTGCTTTACATATTTATTTCTAATTTTATCCCATTTCCCTTTTATTTTGAAACTTTTTACTCAGTAACATTTTGTGAGCATCCTTCTGCACACATATGCTTTCTTATATGGATGACTTTCAGAGGTTGCATAATAGTTCATGAGTGTGACCTATATAAGGCACACGGCTTACTGGCTCCATCTCCCAGACTCAGTCCTGGACAAACTAAGGATGAGAGGGCAGTGCCTGTAGCTCAAAGGAGTAGGGCGCCGGCCCCATATGCAGGAGGTGGTGGGTTCAGATCCAGCCCCAGCCAAAAACTGCAAAAAAAAACTAAGGATGAGGACTGGAAGCAAGAATCTGAGGAACAAACATGGAGAAATGTGTGAGACTTTTGCCTCTGGGAGGCAGAAGCAGTGTGGCCGTGGAGCTGGGAGCCAAGGCTGCACTCTTCACCCCAGCCACACAGTCAAGGTTCAGTCTCAGGCTTCCACAGTGGTCTCTAGCAGCCAGACGAATAAAAAAAGATAGAGCTCATTGTTTTCTGTTTCTATAGGAAGGAACTGGTAATATTTAATTTTACAATAATAAGGAACTAGGCCTAGAGAAAAATAGGACAAAAGGAGAGAGCCTGTTTTCTCACCTGGAGAGCTGGCAGCGGCGAGCCCAGCCTAACAGATTACTGCCAGTTTCCCGAGAAAGGCCCTCAGAAGTAGTAGCTCCACACTCTGCTTCCACTGCTCTGCCTTCATGTAGCTCCGTGGTTTCCCCTCAACTAGATATAAAACTCCAAGCAGTGAATCAGACACTGATGATGCCCCAGAGGGGTTGGCAAAGCAACATACGGCAAGTGCTGCAGCCTCAAGAATAAAACACCTGAGAAGCTCCAGACTGAGAAGGGATCAGGGGTGGTGGAGATGAGCATGTGTGTACTGGAAGGATTCCCTGGGGAAGTTAACATACCACAAAGTGTTTATTTTTAAATAATAAATAAGTGGCAAAGGAAATACAGAAAGGGAAACATTCACAACATCCAAGTCACTAAAGTGCTTTCAAACATAAAATTTAAAAGACCAAAAACCCTTGTCTAAGCTTAAAACACTGTGTCCAGACACCCAGCGCTGTCTTCCAGGACTCAGCAGGGGAAGGAGGTACATGGGTCTGGTTGTTGTGTGTTCAGGAGTTCCAACATGTGTAGTCCATCAAATGACACTCAGAAAACACAAGTTATTACCTAGCAAGAAAACGGAAACCTCCAAGGCCAAGTTCAAGGTAAAGATACTATTACTTGTTCATCTGTCCATACGGAATCTTCAGTATAAAGACATCTGGTTCTCCTGTAGACTAAATAATTTTATATTTTCTAATTCAGAGGAAGGAAATCAGATCTAACCTACTACTCTACACATCTCAATTTATGTCAGGCAGCAAAAATGCCAAATCCTCTCTGCTCAAGTTCTACAAGAGAATCAAAATTTTACAGCTCAAGTGCCTTTAAGGAATGGTCTCCTCTTAAAAAGCAAGTGGCATTGCATTTTACGCTGACATGGTAAGAAGAAAATTAAACTGAGAGTGTTTGTCTTAGACCATTTTTGTCTTTTGAACAATGCTGGTGAGGAAGGAACGTGAACATTTTCAGCCTTTGATGGTAGGACCTTTGGTCTCATAAGGCTCCCACCTTCCCAGGTGAGGTGCTGTCCAGCCCAGAAGAGCCAGAGCCTCTGGGAGCACCAGCCTCCTCCTGGGCTTTCTTGGTCTCCTGCCGGGCAGAGCTGGAGAGATCCATGGCCACATCTTCCAAGGCACTCTCTGGGCTCCCTCTGTCGGAGCCCCTCGGGGGTCCTGCCTGGGTAGAACCTTCTGGGAGATGCTCAGAGCCCCGGAGTCCTGCCTGACTCTGGGTAGAACCTTCTGGGAGGTGCTCAGAGCCCCAGAGTCCTGCCAGCTTGTCTTCACTTCCTGGCCTTTTTATCATCCTTGTGGATTTTTTATGCATCCCTGGCAAAAGAAGTAAGGGAAAGAATAATGAAAACAAATGTCTTTAAATTCAACAACTAAGTAAAGTTCTTCCTTATTGTTGTTTAAATCCCATCAGAATTGTCTTTGTCAATGCCTGTCTCTGGAGCCTGCAGGAGAGGGAGGGAGGCAAACTCCCACCTAAAGAGGTTGAGAACTGGTGAACGCTAGTAAGTAACATCTGGCCCTTCCCCAACAGCCTCCATCCTGCAGATACCAGTAAGCACACCCCCCAAACTGTGCAATTTCAGATGTGGGGGCACGTGGTTCCCCACCCAAAATTCTCTCTGTCTCTTCAGTCCTTGAGAGCGAAGTCAAGACTGGATTTACATTAGGAATCTCCAGTGCTCAGTATATTGCTTGCTAGGTGTTGAAAAACTGTTTACTGAACAAAAAACCTCCCCCTTCCAATCTTAAAATACCATCACCAGTCTCCTAATTCATCTCCCACCATGCCCCAAGGGGCTCAGCTGTGACTCATCCCTGTGGATTTCCAGCAGTGACAAAAGGGCACGTTTGATCTCACCAGCAGAGACTGTGTAAGCACCAAAAGTCCAAGGGGCTGAAAAGCTACATCTCGTGTTGTTAATGGTGGAGCCAGGTCCAGGGACCACATCTGCTGGGTTAACTGACCCTGGGTACCACTGCCCTGCCCTGCCCTATTTAGGAATTACCATGTGCCCTACATTGTATGGTTTCTAAAAGCTCTGATAGGGTGGCGCCTGTAGCACAGTGGGTAGGGCACTGGCCCCCTATATCGAGGGTGGTGGGTTCACCACCACAACAACAAAAACAGCCAGCCGTTGTGGTGGGCACCTGTAGTCCCAGCTGCTCCGGAGGCTGAGGCAAAAGAATCGCTTAAGCCCAAGAGCTGGAGGTTGCTGTGAGCTGTGACGCCACAGTACTCTACCCAGGGCGACATAGTGAAACTCTGTCTCAAAAAAAAAGAATAAAAGAAAGTGTGATGCCTGTGGCTCAGTGGGTAGGGTGCCAGCCCCATTTACCGAGGGTGGCAGGTTCAAACCTGGCCCCAGCCAAACTGCAAAAAATAAATAAAAATAAAAAATGTATTAAAAAATAAAATAAAAGTTCTGAGAGCGTTCAACCCGTGGGCGACATGCTGCAAGTGTGGCCTTGCTCCCTTCAACCCCAAATACACGTTTCTCATGCAAACAGCCGGGAGGAAGTTTCCCACACGCTGCGTGCACAGCGCCAACCTGGAAAATAAGGGAATTGTCCAGAAATTCTAAGCCTTGTAATTAATTAAGAGTCACATGCGAGGTTCTGGGCCTGAATCTGAGGAAATGCTGGTTGCTTTGCTTTCAAATCGCTGCCCCACCACCACCACCATGGCCCTGGCCCGCTCCCCCGGGCCCTTACCCAGCAGCCAGGGCGCGCAGGTGCCACGCGCGCCGCCCTCGGCCGAGTCCAGCACGGAGCCGGGCAGCGGGATGCAGTGGCGCACCATGGCCCCGTACAGCCCGTACTGCGCCATCACGCTGCTGCCGCCCCAGCGCTTCTCCCGCTTGCGCCACTTGGCCCTGCGGTTTTGAAACCAGACCTGGTTTGAGGCAGGAGGGAAGCAGAGGGACACACGAGAGACACGTGAAGAGGGGACTTCCAGGCGGGAGGTCCCGGAGCGCGCAGTCCTCTCCAGTGGGCCACGCGGCCTCCTCACTGGGGGGTCTGGGGTTCCCGGCCGAGGCGGCGGGACACTGCCTGCCACTTCCCCAGGGAGTCAGGAAGGGAAAACCCTAAACCCAAACCAAAGTGCCCTTCCCACACTGTGCGCCGAGATCCACTAGATCTGATTGGACAGGTTGCTGGTGAGAGCGCTCATGATAAATATTATGTCAATAGAAGAAAATTGTGGAATACGGGGTAGCTGTTAAACAATAGTGAGTGGGTGACATCTTCTGACAAAACCGATGACAGAAGCCTGTGTATGCGCGAGTGCGTATGTGGACGCACGCACACTTACACGCGGGTAAAATTCAGAACCATCTGTGCGTGTGACCTGGACACAGCCAAGTGCAGAAAGCAGGACGGTCACATCCAGTTATCTGTGTTGGTTTCTTTGAGGATTTGAGATGAAGGATAGTCATTTTTTCCTTTAATATATCTTTATATAATTTCTAAGCACAGCACACATTATTGTGTAATTTTTGAAGAATGATTTAATAATAAATAATAACAAAAAGAAAAAAGCATGAGGGAGGCAGGGATATTCTCTTGTGCAGTTCAGCTAAGGGACCCTTGTTTTTTGCGCAAAGGGGAATGTGCTGGGCTGTTGGAAGGGGGCGGGGTTGGGTCACTGTGTGTGGTGAGGCCGTCCTGTCTGTGATGTCTCTGAGGAGGAAGGGGACCCCAGACACCTGTATCCGGTCCTCGGGGAGTTCAGTTTTCACAGCCAGCATTTCCCGGGCATACACGTCAGGATAGTGGGCCTCACTGAACGCCTTCTCCAACTCTTCCAGCTGGTGGGCAGTGAAGACTGTCCTGCGGGGAGCCCAGGACAGGAACATGGGCACGTGTCCACAGACAGCCATACAGGACCAGTGCCTGCCTCCCCTGCTGTCCACACCCCAAAGCCACCTCATGATAATAGGATACCCCAGCTCTGAATGATTAGCCTCTAGAAAGTCCAGCAGTCTGGTTCAAACAGAACAGTTCTTCAGCTCTTCCTAAACGAATTCCATCACCTCATCCTGAAAAGACCCATTTTACCAACTCGCAAATTTGTGGTATTATTGTTTTTCAAAATTATGTTTTTAAAATGCAATCCAGATTGTCCTGCAGCCTCCTGGGCATTGCAGAATTATCTTTCCAAATGACTGCTGTGTCCTCACTGCCAACCAGGAGGCCACTGGCCCTGCCATGAGCCAAGGCTATAAATTTATGAATTCTCAGATGCTGATACCATAAACAAGGGAACAGCCTGGACCCGTCCGTACCTGTGCCGTCGCTTCTTCCTCTTGCCCAGTGTGGGCGACGCCTTCAGGCCACTCACGTCTCCAGGTAGGCTGTCCTCATCTGTAGCACAAGGAGAAGGAAAGGTCTTTAAAGGTGAGCCTGTTTTCTACTTTAATCCTGGATCTTACTGGGAGGGTTGAATTCTGTGCCTATTAGAACTGCGAATAGCATTTTGAGCACTTACTAGATCCAAGCTTAACATTGTCCTGCCTCATCTCAATTATTCTTAATTTAAAACCCCCTGAAGTATTATTATACTGTTTTCACAGATGTGGAAACCAACTCAGAGAGATCAAGTAATTTTCCCAAGATCACACAGGTGGTACAGAGTGAAGTTCTGATTCAGATCCCAGATTTTTTTTTTTTTTTTGTAGTTTTTTTAGGGGCTGGGGCTGGGTTTGAACCCACTACCTCCTGTGTATGAGGCCAGCACCCTACTCCTTTGAGTCACAGGCGCTGCCCTCAGATCCCAGATTTTGTGAAGCTGAAGCTTCTTGGCCCCTAACTGCATTTTCTATCCCCACACAGCTTCCAAATTCATTCACCCTTTCTGCCTCCAACCTCGTCATCTTAACCTCTACACCCTCATCTCTCAAAGGAAGGGCTTAGGTTGTGACGTCAGAATCCTTGTAAGAGCTATATTCCTGCCTAGATGTGCCAGTTTAGAATTTCCAGAGGTGGTGCCCAGGAAAGTCATTCTTTGTGAGTGTGCCCAGATAACTTGTCGATGCACTTGAGAATTTACAAACCATTCTACTGTAGTTTATCTCACTATAAATCTTTTCTCTTCCATTGTGTCAAAAGATCCAGGATGAAAGGGAGGTTAGTATACAAAGCTATTTTCAGATTTATTGTTAAAAAGCATAATTGTTTCAAAATATTTTTAAAATGGACAAAGGCAAAGATAACTACTAAATACTAGTTTCACTCCCATATCAACTGGCTTACTGGAAACCCAGGTGCTCAAATTATAACATTTCTATTGTGCTGTTGGATTTGACAGCCATTAGACACACAGGTTATTGAGTGAGGGTGGCTAATCAGATTAAGATCTACTATAAACATGAAATACTCCGTGGACTTAGAAGACTTACTGGCCCTAAAAAGTAAAATATTTTATGTTGGTTACGTGTAGAATAACATTTGCATATATGGAATTAAAATATAGTATTTAGATTCATTTCACCTGTTTCTTTTTCCTTTTAATGAGATTGTGAGAAATTTCCATCAAGCGTACAATTATAAGATACCATGTAATCATTGGGCAGCTCTGCTCCAGACTGTACAGAAACGCCTCCACGGAGTGGAACTTAGCTGCACTTTGCCTTTCATCTTATCAGTGTTCACGGACAAAAGAACCCATCCAATGAAGGTGATTTTTTAATTTTTAGTGAAACAGCTAACAGGGGGTTTATTTTACCTTACGAAGGGGCTCGTGGAGTCCTTTCGCAGTGGGGTGGAAGCCTGCCTGCCTGCCTGCTTCCTTTTACTCGCAGAAGACCCAATGTGCCTTTTTTTTTTTTTTGCCTTGGCTACCCGGATGCTCAGCCCTTTTCTACCACGCAGCTTCACGCGTTTTCTCGCATCATTCTCCCTTTTCTCCCCCCACGCTCCAAACCTCTCGATTTCACGCCCTCGTCCTTCACAGAATGCCATTGCTCCCTCTCTTTCCTCACAACCTGCCTCGAGTTCTTGGAGGAAGCAGGTGGGCTAAGCATGAGGACAGTGGGACCCGCGGGTCGCGTCCCTTCTCACGGGCGGGGCCTGAGCCCCCTTTTCAGCACCCGAGAGGCGGACAGCTCCTGGGCTCAGGCCGCGGCTCTGGGCACCTGTCACCCTTCGCTCGGTTCCGCGGCTCCCGAGCACCTGTCACCCTTTGCTCGGTTCCGCGCGTCTCCGCCCGGTGCCGGGTTCGGTGCTGCTGGGGAACAAGACAGGTCCCAGCTTTCCGACCCTCGCCGCTCCCAGAGGCCGAGACGCTCTCTGGGTGTCGGGGAAAGGCCCTCTGCAGACGTCTCCAAGGGTGCCGAAACCCCCAGGGCCTCATCTCAGGGTTCCATTAGGAACCGCCGAGCTGCGAGAACCGGATCCGGGAGGGCAGGAGGATCCAGCACGGTCAGGCGGAGCGGCTCCGCGAATAAGCCTCTCCCGACGGGGCCGCGCTCTGGCCTCCCAACTTCCCTCAGATCTCGGGTGCTGGGGCAGGGGCGCAGGGGACGGGGTGCTACCCCAGCGCGGCTGGCAGCAGGAGCGGTACGCGCGGCCTGATTACCGGACGTGGAGATGCTCTCGCTGCGCTTCTGGCGGCCGAGCAAGGGCGGTGGGCGGCAGGGGGCCTGCGGGGCGGCGGGCGCTGCGCCCCCGGGCGGCAGCAGCGGCATGTCGGCCAGCAGTAGGCAGGGCGCCCGGGCGGCCGAGGGCGGCTGCGCTCCTAAGCCACAGACAAGGCCGAGCCCCAGCGGGAGGGTCCCGCGCGGCGTGCCGGGGACGCCCAGGCCAGGGCCGGAGCACAGCGCGGCCGCTGAGACCTCGCACCCAGATCCTGGCCCGGGGCCAGCGGGCGCCGGCAGCTCGGCCTCCAAGCCAAGTAGGTCGGTGATGGCGAAGCCTCGGGGACGCGGGCCTGTGGGGGAACCTCCGGGCACCAGCGCCCTGCTCCTGGCGCGCCCGTCGGAACGCGCGTCCCGGCCGGTCATGTTTCTCAGTCGGAGAGGCGCGACCCTCCCTGGATCACGTTTGCCGAGGGGCCCAGCCCAGAGGATGCTTTATACACTGGGCAGCCGAAGGCCTGGAGGGCTCCAATCAGCGAGGGGCGGTCACGTCACTATTCTGGCTCCCTCGAAATGGGGACGCCACCAGGTCCCCTCCTCATGGTTGCCGCCTTCCCAGCTGGAGTCCCCGCAGTCGCGTCCTTCTCTCTTCTCCCCAGCCCACCCCACCCTATTCCTGGGAGGAGAGAAGGGAGGGGACAAGGACTCCACTGTCCTCCAGTCCCCTAAAACCCGAAAATTCCACGTCCTGGAGTGGTTTCCTTCCTCCCTCCTTCTTCCCTCCCTCCCTCCCTTCCCTCCCTCTCTTCCTCCCTCCCTCTCTTCCTCCGTCCCTCCCTCTCTTCCTCCCTCCCTCCCTCTCTTCCTCCCTCCTTCCTCCCTGCTTCCTCCCTCCCTCCTCCCTCCTCCCTCCCTCCCTCCCTCTCTTCCTCCGTCCCTCCCTCTCTTCCTCCCTCCCT
>CAUYPK010091774.1:0-17170 GCA_963574355.1 Loris lydekkerianus | reverse complement strand
TTTTGGGATACAGGGCCCAAAGGTGAAGGGTAAATAAGGGTAGCAGGGGAAGAAGGTAGGGTGAAAAACAATGTAGGCCCGTCCACAGGGGATTTTCTAGAATTTCTTTTCTTCTCTTTTCTAGATCTTCTTGGAGTGTTTAATCAATGTTTAAATTTATCCCATACCAAGTGTATTTAGACAGTGCTAAAACATGTTTGACAGTGTCCCTTTTGTTTGAAAACTGAACAAAATACAAAAGCATTGGGCAGAAGGCAATTGCTATCTAAAATTAAAAAGATTCGTTCTTGTTACAAATTATATTCTAGGAAAAAGTGCTGTGTGTCTCCCATTGTCACCTGCCCTCTTCCTTCTCGTGTGAATCCCTAGCCTGTAACACCATCCACCATCATCCAGCGACCCAGCTAGAAACGTGGCTGTCATCAGATCGTCTCTCTCCCTCCTCCTCCTCCTGATGCCTCTTGAGCTGAGATTTCTCCCACTCCATTTGTTCCTACCTGTGAGGTTGGTTTTTGTTTTTTGTTGTTTTTTTTTAGGATTATAGAGATCACCTAATTAAATGACTTCTCTGCCTGCTGTAACCAATTCTGTGTATTCCAGCCATTGATAATTAGGGAGTCCGGGGCGATGTGCTGCAGAGAAACAGGCTGAGTCCCACAAGACCTCCCTGACACCCTCGCCGCATCATTCAATTTCAGGTCACAGGACCCAATGAAAAAGGCTTTTGCTCCTGCCCTGTGGAATTCACCACTGAGTGATCAGATCGTCCTTGCCAGGTGATTCCCATTAAGGAAAAATGTCATAAAAAAGAACAGAAGCCTTTCCTGACATGCTCCTCCCACTCCAGTGGATCCTCCGCTTCCTTAGCAGCTGAGTACAGCTCTTCAGGTACCTGCCTGCCACATTGATGGAGCTCATGCAATTCAATCTTTGTCTGGCCCACCTCTGTCCCAAGGGCAGATACTTAACCATCATTTATCCCAGGTACATAGTCAGTGCCCTACACGTGATGAGAGCATAGGAAACAACCTGGTATTTAATAGGTAGACAACAGCTTTTTGGTTAATTAATTAATTATTACATGATTAGTTAGATTATTCATGGGACAGGAGATGACATTAGTAATTTAAAGTCTACTTTTTTGAATATACAGAAGGCGTGGCATCAAGGGTTCCAAATGGAACCTGAGCAGCCAATGTCCCTAGTGCTACCCTGTGGAAGAAAAATATTAATAGTTTTGAGCTGTTTTTATATATCGGGAAATACACACATGTATGCCGCCTAACACAGACTCTTAATTCCCTGAGTTTGCTCTCTCTCCTTCCAAGCTCAGTGAGTGGTTCTTCATGATTGATTCAAACTAAGCAGCTTTAAAACTCCAAAGTGCTTTAATGAATCACGAAAAGACTGAGTCCACAGTCTCTACTTCCACCTACTGCTTTTCCGGAACACATGTTTATTCATGTATTTATTATTTTACTTTCATAATAACTAAATGTCATTTTTATTTTGAGCATCCTTTTCATCGGGTGGTGGAAACTCGATTCAGTTTCTCTGGCAGTTATTTCATTTTCATTTTATTATGGTAAGAACATGTAATGTGAGATCTAACTCTGTAACAAATGTTCACATGTGTAGGACATCACTGTTGATTACAGCTACAATGTTGTACAGTGTATCTCTGGACTGTATTCCTGTCTCACCTGAAACAGGTCTTGAGGATTGCCAACGCCAACACCTTGCAGATGTGGGAGAGAAAAAGAGTACATAGTTTGAACCATAGATCCCATACTGAAGCAACTAGGTGGAAAGTAGTCCCAGCAGCCAAGGTCAGGAATATAGGCCTTGGACTGCAGTCCAGTACCATAGAGGCAGAGAGTTTGAAGTGGGAAAGGCAATGGATTCATCAGCTCGCAGACATGCAGCGTCACCACAGAGGAATGGGAGGTCCGTGAGCAGCCCAGAGAACAGCATCAGATTTCGGTTCATAGGAACTTAGTTCAAATTTTACTTTTGTTAGATGCTTCTTCTGGGACCATGTACATAATATATTAACAGGGTGTTGTCAGAAGTAAATGGAAGAAAAAGTATCCAATGTACTCAGCCCTACTATGAAACTAATTTAGGGCTTTCACATGAAAGCTATAACCCAGTTACAACCTAAGAATAGGGGGAAGGGTGAAAGGGAGGGGAGGGAGAGGGGAGGTAGGTGGAGGGAGGGGGATTGGTGGGATTACAGCTGCAGTGCATCTTACAAGTGTATATGTGAAACTTATTAAATGTGGAATGCAAATGTCTTGGCACAATAACTAAGAAAATACCAGGAAGGCTATCTTAACCATTGTGATGAAAGTGTGTCAAACGGTCTATGAAACTAGTGTATGATGCCCCATGAGCATATCAATGTACACAGCTATAATTTAATTTAAAAAAGAAAGTAAATGAGCAGTTACGTGCAAAAGCACTTGGTAGATTGTGTAGTGTCAGTTGTTATTTTGAAGTAAATATGCAGAAGTGATAATGAACCCTGAATTCAGGGATTGTAAGGCTCACGGGCACAGTTAAGGAGAGACCACATGCTCTATTCTCCAAACGCTGGACTTAAACTACCTCCCACGGATGAGAACGTATCTTGTTTCTTAAAACCCCTACGTATCTTGTTTCTTAAAACCCCTAGAGTAACCTTATTAACCATTTTCGAGTTTTAAAACCATCACTATGTAACAACGCTTAGCCTAATTTCATTTTGCTTCAACTCCTTCCGTTCTATATCTTTGGGTTCCTTATATTCTTGAAAACTCTCCATGAGAGCTGTCAACATTGTTTTTCTTTCAATAGGCTGAACAATACTTCATCTTTTAAACTATCTATAAGCCACTGTATGTATGTGTTCCTCAGAGCAGCCAGATTAAAGTAATAACAATTCTTCACCTCCTTAAATCCTTTCTGGAAAAAGCAAGTTATAAATAACAAAGGCTTATTGCATGTTACTTTGTTTCAAACCTAAATGTCAAGCTTTGCCACTTATAATTTATATGAGCTTAGATCAGCTACAAGCCGTCCAAGCTTTAGTTTTCAACATGGATCGGAAGTGCCTTCTGTGACGCCTGCACCACAGGCGGGGGTGGGGCTGGGGTGAATGAAAGAACCAGCCGAGTGTGGGGACTAGAGTCAGAGCAACAGAGACAGGACTGCGCCGTGCCTACACCATGCAGAAAACGCTTGTCATGCGTTATCTTATTTGACCTTCTCCATAGGCCCATGAGGCACATTTGCATGTAATGTCACCGTTTCAGAGAGGAGAAAAAGCAGACTGAAAAGGTCAAGTCACATGCTCAATACCTTACAGCCAATCAGTGGTGGTGCCAAATCCCAGATGTCCTGACTCATCATTTGAACGTGTACTTTAGAGCTTTTCTATGTGTGATGATTGGATGCTTGGGAAAAAATAATGGAGAAAAAAAAATACAAACCCTGCCCTCCCCCACTGACTTCCCTACCATTCATCAGAGCTCAGTCTGGCAAGGGAGAAAATTAAGTAAGGCCCTTAACACGTAGGTCTAATCTACACTATCTCTGCACCAACTAGTTTGTTAAAATCTGGTTATCTGTTCGCTTTAAGTGCCAGAAACCTGTAATAATCTCAATGATAAATTGTTTGGAGTAGCAAAAAAAAAAAAAAAAAAAAAAAATGAATTTAGAAAAAACTATATATCCCACGTTATGGCTTGAGAAAAACAAGAGTGGCCTATCCAATATCCTTGCCAATAAAATATTTCTCATATTTCTTACCAATAGAGCCCTAACTTTGTTTGGAAGAGCAAAAGAAATTCTCAACTTTCCTAACTTACTTTTGCCCTAAGGATGCCATTGGCTCCTGTTCTGAACAAAGATGTGAAAGTAGAAATCCACTCTTTAAGATTTTAGGAAAATCGTCGCTTTCCTGATAAAAAGGCATAGAATCTTCCAGCACATCTCCTTGGTCCTTCACCTTCTCTTGATTTCCCCCACACCATCCTCCTGTTTTCCTTGGAATTGGACGTGAGGCCCAGCAGGGGAAAAGCTGTTTTGTGAGCATGGGCAGCATGGCGGGCAGCATGGCAGGCAGCATGGATGTCGCAGAAGAAAGGGGGAAACCCTGGGTCCTGAGTGACACCATGGAGCTGCCCTGCAGAGCTGGAATCTCCATCTCCAAATTTCAGCACATAAAAAAAAACAAACCCTGTTCTCTTAAACCACTGAGGTCAAATTTCTGTTCCATGCAACCTAACACAATTACCAATATAAATGCAGCCCTTGTTTCATTACCAATAAGCAGCACCTCCAGTGTCCTCTGACATGTAAGAACATTGACAGATGTCACAGAGCCACCTGGACTTTGGTTTTCTCTCTGTACCACATTAGCAATTTAGAAGTAATAAGTGAGAAGAATCTGTAGCAATGAATGTTCTAAATTGAGTTATATAAAGTCTCTGTTAATGTGGTTGCTCAATGACAGTTTTAGAGGTAATGTAGCTATCCCTGGGGTGGCTGGTGTCTGGTCAGCATTATTCCCTGTGTGCCTTTACCCTTCTCTGTGACACTCTGCTTATGTTACATAACACCTGTGTCCTTACCTAGGGGTGTCTAAGAGATACTTGAGACACAGTGCCTTCAAACAGATGTTTATGTAGTCTGATGATCGTGATGCAAAATGGATTCTTTCCGAGAGTACCCTATTTCCATGGAGTTACAGATTCACACCATCTGGATACAAACACAGGCCAGCTTGAATGCCTTGGTCCGGCTAAGGTCTGGTGGAGAGAGAATGGAGGATGCCTGGCAAAATAGGGATTAAGTCTTCAAGTTCGCACCATAGTAGGCAGGGTGCAATGCAATGTTTCTTACAGCCACGCGGCCTCCAAGACCTAGGTCGCTTCAGCAGTGGGTCCCAACTGCTGGTGGGAGCAGCACGAGCTGGCTGGGTGTCCTGCTGCGAGGGCTGTCCTGGAGAATTGGCCGTAGCACCACCTTCTAACAGGGACCACTAAGAGTCGTCCTGTCCTGATCCTTGTCAGAAGCAGCAGGGCAAGCAGAGACAGGGCTCTGGTTTCATCAGCAGTAACGGCGCGAGCACATGGTGCACTGACACTCAAGAGCAGTTGATCTCAGACTAACGTAACTCTTCTCCAGTCTCAAAGACATAAACCTAAGAGCCAATCACATGCTACTTTTCAAAAAATAAATAATAAAAGCAGATGTATTAAGTTCTGGTTGCAGCGGTTGAATTTATACCCAAGTATTGAAACCCTTTTTTTTTTTTTTTACTGTTTTGGGGTGTGTCTGACGAGGAGAAGGAAGAAATGGAGGGGAAATTCCTGTGTCTTCTTACCCAAGTAGCACCCAGTGAAAAGTGAACACTGGATAAATCTTTTGCATATTTCCAATAAAATAAGGAGGCCTTACTTTGAATGCAGGAAGAAAAAATCTTTTTTATTCATTCACCAAATGTTTTTCAAATGCTGATTCCATTGGGCTTTGTGGTTTTAATCATGTCAGTTGATTACTCAGTTCGTTCTTCACAGTTCATGTAGGCTGTTGTACTGCTCTGCTGACGTGCGGCAGATTTTTCCTTTGGCCTGAAATTTCCAGCCAGACGATGTATCTGAGCTCCTCCTGCCCGGTACCCTTCCTTCCCTTTTCTCCTGCTCGCCCTCCATTCAATCCACCTGCTGCCAAGTATCTTTCAAACGTGGTGGGACTACAAACTAATTTTACTATTAGCTTAAGCAAAGCAAATAAGATGTAAATCCTCTCCTGAAGAAGTCACACAGAGCATTCCAAAGCCCAGTTTTTATATGCAATTTTAAAATGATCTACTGTGTGGTGTGACTCATGACACTGTTCTTCTTCTATTAACTCCGAGTTAATTATGTGACCTTGCCTTTTCCCCACCTGAGATTCTGGAAGTGAGTGGAGCATTCTAAGGAACCTGTTACTCTTTGTTACAGTTGATAGCCACCATCGTGGTGAAATACACAGCAGGTCAGTTGAGGTTATCAGCACCCCAACTCACAGTCCCACCAACAGTGTGCTGGGCGCCTAATATTTGACCTTGGAGAGCTCCAAAGATTCAGGCAAATTTCTGGATCACTGAACCCATCATATATTAGTACAAAATTTCATTATATGTTTCACCCATTATAATGATGGGTGAAAATGTGACAGAACCCAAATTGATGTCCAGAGGTGGAGCGTCTCAGGACCCAGTGCTGCAGCAGAGAATTCTGTTAGTCCATCCAAGCTTCCCTGCCTCCCCGCATCTTTCTCTCCTTGAGATGTTTCTGCTTGGCTGTCTGGAGTTAATTTTCCCAGGCCTTTGTCTTCACAAATGTTTAATTTAATCTTTTCTTTTCCTCGTCTCCTTCTCTTTCTCCTCTTCCTGTTCCTTATTCCTTTTTTTTTTTTTTTCTTTTTCTAATTTCCAATTTTTTTAAATCCCATGACTTTCTTTCCCCCAGATGACATTTTCTAGCATTCTCAATTTAAGTCCGAAAGTAAATTTAATTTCCTGGTTGCTAATGGAGATGGGCTGCACACGACGCTGCCAGAGTGTCTTTTTAATATGTAAATCTGATGCTATTACTCCGCACACAGAAGTCTTCAACGGCTTTCATCATGCTCTCAAAATGAAGTCAAAGTCCTTTAGCAAGGCCTTCCTCCATTGGTTCAGCCAAACGGACGTGTCTTTACTGAGAGATTGCTATGTGCCAGGCATGATGCTAGCACAGAGACATAAAATAATAAACAAAATGACCCACACCTCCTGGAATTTATGTTGTATTCTTAGAAAGAAAAATAAAAAATAAAGAATGTAATTTCTGATGTAAAATATGAAAAAAAATCAAAAGTTAGAAGAGCAGAGAGTGGCTAAAGAGAGGTGTTTTAGCTAGGGTGGTTAAGGAAGGCCTCTCTGAGGAAGTGACATTGGACTGGAGGCCTGAATAAGGAATAATAAACTCTTAAGATTAAATTGCACATTACCTGTGAAACTCGGTAATACGATTGACTTCCTTTCCTTACAATATGAATTGTACTATATAAACATTTTATATAGCACAAATATAAAGTACTTGGCTGTCCAACTTTGTCTGTTTCTATGTACTGCTTGATTGTGGACTAAATTTTTATACTTGTGTGTGTCCTCCGGGTTAATAGCACCTTACAGCCCAAGAGAACAAATTCCCTTCATTCCAGTTAGTCCTACCGCTACTCAAATTATGGGCTTTGTTGGACTTGAAACCCCTGAGTATTGTGAGACCTCAGGCAACTAGATTTCCTTTTCAGGTAGAGAAGGAGAGCATCTAATGTCTAAGAGCAAATCCTTTCCGAGTCTTAACGTGGAACCGTGGCATTTTAGGCATTTTAGACTTAGGATCTTACGTGTCAGAGCCTCCCATATGTTTGTGGTCTAGAGAAAACTAGCACCAAAGTTGACAAAATCTGCTAGTCTATGAAATAATGTTTGAATGGCATAGAAAATAATAATAATAGAAGGATTTACTACTTTTTAAAAATTAATTTATGCTAAGAGGCTGAATGCTTTAGCATTAGTGTTTGGATATCTTTTAAATCCCAATGGTCATAGTTTTAGAAAATTTAAGGAATGGCCTTATCTTTACAGTTGTAAGTGAGGTAAATCAAAGAAAAGCTGGATTATAGCTGGATTGAAATCTTATTAAGAACAATGCTCTGAGTTTCCAAATGTCAAAATTAACTCACCCCTCACAACACCAAGGGAAGTCATTGTATTATACCTTTTATAGATGACAAACTCCAGACAAACAGTTCAAAACTATTCAATGAAAAAGCTGGAATTTGATCCCAGGAGTCTGATACCAGAGGCTATATTTTTGATTACCACACTGTATTATACGTTTAAGCATGGCAGTAAAGAACCTCGCTAGGTGGAGGAAAATCCACCCTGAACAATAGTTTCATTCAAGAAAGGGGAACTGGGAATGTTCTTACGATTTTTTATGATAAATGTATCTCTCGTCTGATACAAACCATATTCACTTTAGAGGATAGGGCAAGTATAGAATGCACTATGGTAAGTCAAAATTCACAGGCAAGATGGAAAGCAGAAATGGGATTCACACATCTCTTTAAGATCGTGTTGTTGGGATGGAACCAAGACCACACATGGATCTGCAAAGCAAGTACCTGGCAATACCAGCCGTGAACTTCAAAGACAGCAGTAAAAAGGAGGAACTCACGTTCATGCTCAAAAGAGCTAGATCTATGGTGGATGGGCGTAACTCAGTAAAGGTGTGATCGCGAGACTCATGCCGAATAGAACTAAAATATGACGACAGGTCCCGTGTTATATACATGTCCAATGAGCATTCTGAAAAAAGGCTGGGGTGTGTGCCTGTATAAGAAACAGATGCAAACTTCCCACAGGATTTTCTTCAATATCATTAAAAGGGAGGTGGGATTCTCAGAAACAAATACTATGATATGGACAACATGCGGTTGTTGGAGGACTACTTTTTCTTTAACAGAGAAAGCAACTTCTCTCCACCCTGCTGGAAGGAGGAATTGCATGGGGTCCACTACAATAACTCACCAGAAAACCCAGGAGACGCTGAGATGCAAACAGTCACCGCTCAGAGAGTGGCCTGTGATGGGAGATCCTTGGAGAAGGGATTGTCACTCTCTCTCTTTGGCTTTTACTGACCTGTGGTGTCCGGGACCTGACAGGAGCCCTCACTGCCTATGCCTTGACTGAGTAAGGACAGTCTTTCGCCTGTTCCCATCTGTGTTCACCAGAGTTCTACTTTCCACTACCAGGGTGCCCTGAGGTCGTTTTGTTTCCATGCAGCTAGAAAGGTCTGTTTACATCCTGCTCAAGTCAATTTTGTAAATAACCTCTCCTCTGTGCAAGGCATTTGGAAAAATGGGTATTGGCAAAAGGATACAGAGATGAATACAATACAGTCTCTGCTATCAAAAATCTGATTTTAAAAATGTGTAACTAATACGAGGCAAAGTGAAATTCACTCTAATGACATTCCTATAAAAAAGCTATAGAAGGAAAGAGTGTTGAGATCCTTAAAATTAAGTATTTCACATGAAATTGGGGTGCATCACTCAGTTGTCAGCAGCAGGCAACAGCCCTGATAAACGTGAGCAGGAAATGGGTGTAATGAAAGCTCGCTGGGTTGCTCAGGAAATTTCCAGGAGTGTCAGGCAAAGAGACTTTGCAGACAAAAGCAGCGTCTAAAATCACATACAGCAAAGCTGGTCTGACCAAGAGACCACTGCCACAAAAGCTGGACACAGAGTCCACAGAGTCCAACCCATGGGCAGTGAACCCAACTTTCTGTCCCCAGAGCCACTTTCTGCTGCCTCTGAAAACTGGGCATTGCTGCTGCCAACCTCCCCAGAGTGGAGTCCATGCCATGTGATCAGGGTCCAATTGCAAGCTGAAAGTGATACCTCTTATTGCCAGCATCTGGGCCATGTGCCCACGCCTCAGCTTCCCAGGTCTGGGAGAACAATCATGATGTTTTCAGCTTCTCTAGAAGGATCCAGCTCTTTATAATTTGATGGAGGTTTTACAAACATATACAGGGTGTTCACATGCTGGGAGGCCAAAACTAATTGCAACCGTCCACTGATGGAGCCAGCTCTACAGACACTCAGCTGAAAGGGAGGAGATGTATAGTCAGCCCACTCTGGCTTACGTGTCTCCTTCCTTTGTTCAGTGAGATAATGCTTTTTATCGCTCATTACCATCCTGGATTCCCTTTTATCTTAGAGTGTTTTGTAGTCTCCTTGGTGAGATAATCTGAGCTAGGACTCCTAGGATTTATTTAATCGTGGTATTTTCATTTGTATCCAGGATTATAAACAAGGCTATATTGAAGAGCCAAATGTTTAATGAAGGGGGAAAATAGTGATTCTTTTAAGTTAAGAGGTGATGTGGAAGAAAAATAGATACTATAACATATATTTTCAAAGATGCAGTTAGAGATAATTCATAGAGGTGGAAAGTTCATCTCACAGCCAAGGTAAGTGTGAGACCACAAAAGTAGAGGTGACACAATCAGCTGTTTATTTCTAGACAATGGGCAACATCCCATATGATAAATTTAACCACACAGACTGATTTTAGGCTATGGGAAAATGCAATAAAGAAAAGAACCTCACTGGAGCATTTAACAGGATAGTATGGTTTCCCCAAGAGGCTCTGATTCACTAATAGACACTCCCTTGGTTTCCTCTGGCCATTAAGTGGAAAAATTTTACTAATTAAAAGAATTTTCAATCAAGTGATCACACAGCACAAATGGCTGTATAGATGATCCAGGGAATGTCCGCTGAATTTCAGGCTCTTATTTATAAACGTCTACTAGACGTTTATACGTCCACCCATCGCCCCTCGCTGAATCCCCACTTTCATGCCGGTTCCTGTTCCTTTCTAACATTTCTTGCCTAGTGACTGATGCTCGCATACATGCCAGCAACCTACCAGGGACTTGGAGGTTACCAGAAAGCCCTCCCTTGCCTGCAGTCAAATGTCATCTGACAATTAAGTTTGCAAACTCACCCTAGAGCAAGTGCTGCTTGTTGACAGGAACACAGTTGTGAGACACTGACACACAAAGGTACAAAACCTTGCCAAGTTGTCCCTGTAGTGCTGCCAACGTAAGTGCGCAGTGACAAGTTTGTGAACTTAATTGTCAGACTTTTTGTATAACAACAGCTCTGATAGCCATTCCAGAAAAAGAGTTCCAAAACTGCGTTGAAGGGTGGATGAGGCACTGGCACCAGGGCAGAGCTTCCCGCGGGGAGGACTTCAGAGGTGACCGTAGTGACATTCAGCAATGAGACATGTGACATTTTTTTCTAGAACGAGTTTGTGAACTTAATTGTCAGACCTCCATACAATTTTAAAATTAAAAATAATGCTTTTTTTTTTTAATGAAGATGACCGTAAGCGTTAAATAAGAAATGTGTCGAAAGTGCTTATAGTAAATCTTCTCAGTGAGATTTTCCATAATCATTATCAAGAATTAAAGTCATTTCGATAGGGATTCTCAATCAGAGCAGAAGTCTGATATAAAGCAGATTTTTTTTTTAAATAAAGGAACAGGGAGGACAATGGGTAAATGATTGTTTGCATACCATAAAGAGTGCCAGGCACCAAATGGCACTCTTGGAATCTCCTAAGGGAGAGGGGGTTGTTTACTTCTCAGTGGGAACAGCATTCCAGCACGAAAAAAAGAAAAAGAAATCACTGAGATGCATGAGAAGTGACAGCAGCAGCAGCTGGGGCAGCAGTAAATGGTTTATAGGTATTCATTCGTGTATTCATCAAACATTCATTAAGCACCTACCCTGTGCTCTGAGCTTCTTGCTTGGAATACCAAGAGGAGGATTCAAAGTGGGCTCCTAGAGGTTCACAGTCTAGAGAGAGAATCATAATATGATGCGCATCAGATGACAACAGACGCTCACCCTGTCTCCTTTAAGATCAGTAAGACCTCCACGGAGGGGGAGGAACTGCGGAGCGTGGCCAGAGCAGGAGGGAGGACATCTGAGAAGAAGCACGGTGCTGTGGCAGAGTCAGAGGTAGGGCAGTTCTGCTCCACGAGTCCACGGCAGTCAAAGCGAGCCTTTGACGTGGTTGAACACCTGCCTCTGGTTGTGGCAGCCCCTTGCTTGGCACTGGGACACCAGCCTGGAACTGTAACAAGTTTAGTGCTGTTGCCGCTGGAGCCCAGGTTCATCTGAAGTGTGTCCTCGATTGTGGGTTCCTCCAATAGTCATGCATTGTTCATTCAAAAGACGGATATCCCTGGAGCCCCTTTACCCACCACAGTGCACAGCGGGCTGCCGGCTCTTCTCAGGGCCGCTCCGTGGGTCTACTTCCATCCCACCAAACTCTCAAAACATGCAACAGTTCATCACTTGCTGGAGGGACAGAAGAGGCCAGGGAGTGAGGAATATAGGGACATATTGTGGGCCAGGCACGGTGGCTCGTGCCTGTAATTCTAACACTAGGGGACGCCAAGGCAGGTGGATCACTTGAGCTCAGGAGTTTGAGACCAGCCTGAACAACAATAAGACCACATCTCTACAAAAATTAGAAAAACTAGTCGGCATTGTGGTGGGCACTTATAATCCCCGCTACGTGGGAGGCTGAGGCAAGAGAATCACTTGAGCCCAAGAGTTGGAGGTTGCTGTGAGCTGTGACTTCACAGCACTCTACCCAGGGCCACAAAGTGAAACTCTGTCTCAGAAAGGGGAGGGGAGCACATTGTAGTTGACTGAGTTATATCTTTGTGCCAAATAATAAACGGACTTTCCAGAATTTCTGTGCCTCTCAGGAGGGGAGGCCACAAAGGACTCTCGCTTATCTCTGACCTCTGCCCCTCATGCCCTTCGTCTCCCTCCCCCGCTCCCTGTTTATCTATTCCTCTGCCTCTGTCTGCCCCCTACACACTCTCTTATCCACACTGGCCCTTCATATCTCTGTTCAGTCACCCAAACTATCACTTAAGAAAAGTAAACTCCGCATCAAGCCTTTTCCTGCACACTCTTGACACAGTCACTCCTGCCGTTCTCATCGGGCCAGTCATCGAGAGCCCGAGAAAGGAGGGCACAGAGCTCCCTGCTTCCCATCACGCCTCCTCCTCCCTGAGACCTGCAGGTCTCCTGGCTGCTTTACTCGTGAATTTGAAGCCAAGGTTCACCTTCACCTGTAAGGCCTTTAGAAAATTACTTGACCTCTCACTGCCTCAGTGTTTCCAACTGTAAAATGGGAAGAATCACTTCCTAATGTTATTCAATGATTAAATGAGTGAATACATAGAAAGTGCTTAAAATAAGACCTCTTATATGTATAGAGAGTGGTAAATGTTATCATCATTTCCTATGAAGTAAGCTGATTTCAAAAAGATACTTGTTCATCTTCCTTAGGGGAAAAAAAATCTCTATCCTTGGAGGAAAGGACATTTTCCCAATTGGCATAGTGTTGGATCAATTCCTTGGGTTAACCAACCACAACACCCCACTTTGTACTGAGAACCCAGGTCTGCCCCCACCCAGCTGAGCCAGGCTGCATCTGAGGCGCGGCAACCCCTGGGAGTAAAGGCACCAGCTTACTGTCCCCACTCACGTCCTCTGTTCTCTCACAGCTGATTCACAATACTTTCCAACTACTATGAGGGCGCAGGGATTATACTAGGGAGTTCAGGTTTTAATCCTGAGGCAGTGGGGATCCACCATGATTCTCGAAAGAGGAAAATGATAATCAAATGTCCATTGTAACAAAAGAATTCTGGCAGCAATTTATGTAGGGACACCGTTTCGTACACTCCCAAAACAGTCCAGGCCAGAGAAGATGGGACTTGGCCTCAGCATGGCAAAAGAAATGGACGTCTTCGGAAGAGGAGCCACCCAAACTTACACACAAAAGGGAAAGGAGGAAGTTTTCAGCTTACACAACTGGGGAAGTTAATTGGCGTTAACTGAGACAAGTTAAAACTCTAGAGGATTCCTTTCCCCTTGTGCAGTTTGAGGAATCTCTGCACGGAAGTGTACAACAGGCTGTTGGGAATACAGAGCTGCCTCTCGGCAGAAAGGTCCATGAGATAAAGACCTAAGCGATATCTCCATGTAAGAGAGGGCCAAGGTCACCAAAACAGATGAGGTTGCCCAAGAGCAAAATATAAAGCAGGAAAGGAAAAGAGCCAAGAGCAAAATCTTAATGTGCAAAGGGGATGAGGAAGATCAAGGGTAAGCACGAGAAGGCACAGTCGGGGAGGGGACAGGAGAGCCCAAGGTGGCATCAGAGATGCTGAGACGCGCGGGGCCCAGGAATTATTCACCCAACCCAACGTGCACAGAACGTCCACTGTGTGCCAGCCATGGCTGTGCCTGGCGAAAGTATTCCTGCGCGCAGGGGAAGGGTCTCTGCCCGCGCGGAATTATAGCCTGCAGCAGACAGGGGAGGATCGCGTGGCTAGTGACACATGTTCTGACACAATCTATGCAGGTGAGGGGATGGAAGCCAATGGGCAGGGCTGCGGCCTCTTTTGACAGCAGCATTCAGGGAGGGGTTTTCTAAGAATGACACGCACAGAGATCCAGATGAAGGAGAGGGGAGAGCCATGCAGATGTGTGGACAATCGTGGTCGAGGGACAAAGGCCACAGGACAGCACACTGTTTGCGGGACAGTAGGTACGCTGTCGTCACTGTGGCGTTAAGCAATGGGGTGTGATGGGAAGTGAGCGAGAGAGCTGGCGGTGCACCAGGGTCTCGCTGAGAGGTCAAGTGTGAACGCTGAGAAGATGCTATTGGATGTAACGATCAACGGGGCATTGATGACCGCAGTGAGAGCAATTCAGTCAAGTGTTGTGGAAAGAAGCCAAATAGACTTTGGGGTTGGGGAGTGGATTGCACGAGATAAGGAGAGACAGTGGTACAAACTCTCCTCCCGTATCTGTGCCAGGGAAGGAAAGGAGAAAGGGCAGGAAAGGGATGGGACTGCAGGCCGGACACAGGACAGGCAGAGGCCTGAGCTCGGAGAGGACCAGATACACGTGGGAGCTTCGGTAGGGATGGAAAAGGACAAAGCGAGGAAGGGCCCAGAATCGGGGACGGGGTTTGCAGAGTGGCGGCCACCCCTGAGAAATCTACCAAGACAGAAAGCCGACCAGAGAGTTGGAGGGCCTGGGCATCCAGTAGCCTCGGGGCTGAACCCTGGGGCTGAGGAGTGGGGGGTAGGCCAGAAGATGAATAGGAACAGACAAGAGAAAAAGAAGAACCATCCCATCCAGGACATTGATGCCCACACACGAGTGTCAATTCCTAGTACAAAGAAATGGGTGGTTAACAGGAAAATAGAACCACACTGTACAATCTCTGCTCACTAACAGGGCATGTTCACAGCTAATTAAATCCAGACACAATTTGTCCGTATGCAGCTATTGTCTGTGCATGTCTGAAATTCTGGTAAAGCATCTCTTTCAAGTATGCTTGGCTGTGAAATACCTAAAATTAAAAGTATTTCAACTTCACTTATCAGGACATTGCAGCGTAGCGCTGACAGCATTGTTTCTGGCGCTGGACTGCCCAGGTTCGGACGCCGCCTCTGACGTTTGCCAGCTCTGTGACCTTGGACAAGTTATTTCACCTCTCTATGCCTCATTTTTCTCAGTTATTACATGGGAATTAGACTAATGCCCACCTTCGTAGGGTTATTATGAATATTTATGAATCACTGAGAACAGGGTCTGGCAATAAGAGCACTGTATAAATTCTTTTTAACTAAATTTGTCTTTTGAGCAATAATAATGCTAACCAGTGGACACAAATTAGCCTAATCCTCATTTTAAAACTCTAAACTTTCATGTTGCCACAACAAGAAAACCCCATGCATTCTACAAACGGAATAGACTCAAAATATTAAGCAACTGTTACAGTCTGAATGTCTGCTCCCCCCAAAGTCATATGTTGACAGTTAATCTCCGACGTGGTAGTATTAAAAATCGTTTTTGGCAGGTGTTTAGGCTGTGACAATGGAGCCTTAAAGAATGGAATGGGTAAGAAAAGACAGCCATGGGTTGTGGTATTTTGTTATAGCAGCCTGCTCAAACTGAAAAGAGTGACTTTTCCAAGACTTCAGGCCCAGGCAGAATAGAAGCTGGGATTGGAAGCTGTGTTTACCAGATCCCAAAGCTCATGCTTCTCTCACTAAATCACTGAAAGCGTTTTCCCCTGAAAAGGCTGCACCTATCTAGTAATTTCAGTGTACAGAGGGTCATTTATGTACTTGATGCTATTCCTTTTTGAGTGTTTTATGTGGTATATTTTCATATCCATCCTGGCAGTAGAATCCAAATCAGATCACATCACATGCGCCCCTGCACACGTGCGCACACACACACACACACACACACACACTCCCTTCTCAATACTGACTTACAGCCCAGGTTTCCAGGTTAACTTTAAAGTATGTTAGTTTTGCTTTGGTTGTTTTAAACCTTTAATGGCATTTAATACATTAACTTCCTGCCACCCTGAAGTATTTTCAAAATGTCATCTGAAATGATTGCTTTGTACTCATCTTTTAGAAGGTTGCTCAAGCCCTACCACAATTATAGAAGCCTGATTAAAGAAAAATGAGCTATTTCCCTTGTCTGTCTTAGGAATTCCCTCCATAAACAGAGCCACGCACTTCCATTCTGGGTCCCTCATGGGCACACAGCCTGTGGCTGCAATCTAGGGCTTCCGAAGTGCCCATCTCCACTGCTCCGTGATGATGTTATCACAGATCTGCAGCACAATGAGAAAAAATAGAAGGAAAATGTCCAAACATACATGCACTCATCCCTAAACATATCCTAGTTAGCTGAGGTTTTCTTTTTTGGAAAGAACCATTTTATTAAAGATGCAATATTATAAGATGTTCCAGGTCACACCACCATAACCTCCTGGGCCTGACGTGGAGATTCAACTCCAGCCTCACCACCTATTAGCAGATGACCTTAAACTCAGTACCTTAGTTTTTCCTCCTACAGAATGAATGCAGTAGTTTCTACCTCCTGGTCTTTTCTGTGAGGATTGAGTGTGTGCATACAAAAGCATTCAGAACATGCCTGCACATAGCACTCAAAACGTTACCCACTGGCATCATGATGGCATTTTTCACTTTTGTAAGTGATATCACTAGTGCATGACTGTTATGGAACAGTGCTTCTCAACCTTTTTTGTCTCACAGCATCCTTAAACCCATACTTAAGCTTCACGGCACACTTAAATTATGTTGATCAAAAAAAGAGTAGAAAGAAAAGAATATACTTACTGTGCTTTGAACTTCTTCCAAAAATAATTTAATCAATGTTTTGGGGGTTTTTGTTTGTTTTTTCAAAGACAGAGTTTCACTTTGTCATCCTTGGTAGTGTGCCATGGAATCACAGCTCACAGCAACCTCAAACTCTTGGGCTTAAGTGATTCTCTTGCCTCAGCCTCCCAAGTAGCTGGGACTACAGGTGCCCACCACAACGCCTGGCTTTTGTTGTTGTTGTTGTAGTTGTCATCATTGTTTGGCAGACCCAGGCTGGGTTTGAACCCGTCAGCTCTGCTGTATGTTGCTGGCGCCTTAGCCACAGA
>CAUYPK010091767.1:0-147576 GCA_963574355.1 Loris lydekkerianus | reverse complement strand
CACGCCAAACAAAAAAATTTAACACCCTGAAATCATTTTTAAAATTTTTTTTTTTTTTTTACGCAAAACAAAAAAAAAAAAAAAAAAAAAAAAAATCGCAGAAGTCCTAAGTGATGAGACTGACTCTTGTTTCTTCTTAACAGCACAGAGAAATTAAGCACAATGAAATAAATAAGCCACATGATATAAGAATTACTTTGCAATTAGATGCGAAACATACTCTTTTAGATACAGAACACAATGAGCCAAGGCATTGCCTTCATTTCAGATGGAAAGACGGCCTGCTATATTAAAAGAATAGTTGCTTCATACATTTTCTATAAAGTGTTTCTTTTAGCTCTTATTGAACATCCTTTTTTTTCTAATGCATGCAGAGATAAGATATTCTCCAAGTCTCAAAGTGGTCCTATGATTACAGGAGAATTTTAGTGTTTATATATCCTGAAGGATGGAAAAAAGCATGAGGCAGCAGAGAGTGCTAGACTCTCATCCTTGAGGCCAATTATTTTGGTAACAAATCTCTTTCAGTACTTTTAACAGCTAAACCTCTACAGATAGTGGATTGTCCACATTTTTTCAGTTGCAAGTGACATAAACCCAAATGAATTTGAGCTCATGTTACCAAACTATGAAGGGTAGGGGAGGAGATGAAGTGCTCTGTCAACTCATCCTAGGTCCTGAAGGCTGTCAGGTCATTACCATTTGTATTTTCTCTCTCTCTTCTCTCGTTACAGTCCCCATCTGAGACACTGAAGATACAACAATGAACAAACAACACAGAGCTCTCTACCCTTACGAGCTAGCGTTGTTTCATAAACCTTTAAGCATGAATTTAGTGTGGTCAGCCAGAGATGAGGAAAGGGCCTCTCTGGCTGAGGAAGCAGCATGAGCAAACAGACCCAGAGAGGGAAGTGGATGTGATAGAACAAGTCAGTCATAGCCAAGGATTGATTGCACAGGCACACAGAGGGAGATGAAAACTGAGACGGAGTCAAATGCCAAAGGGCTTTGGGTGCCAAGTAAGAAATCAACATTACGATATCATTGTGAAGATGAGTCAACAGAATTTGGAAAGAGATAGTAGGTGAAGGAGAAAGAATTGCCAAAGGGAAGTATAAAGTTTCTAACACTAGAAACTATGACAGAACCTACCCCATCCTCTTAACACAGCCTTCACACATAGCCATGCTAAATTACAATGTGTTAGTAAGTTACTGTTCCCCAGAGAAATGGAACCAATAGGGTGCAAAATGTGTAATATATATGGTGTGTATATCTGTATATACCATATACAGTGCAGACATAAAGTTTGTGTGCAATTTAGATAGTAAACTAATTGAAATTGCACATGAACTTTATGTCCATCCTATACATGGTACATATATGGCATATATATTGCATATAACATACATAATATATTATATATATATATATGGCATATATATATTATATATAATATGCAATATATTTCAGGGTGCATGATATGAGAGACAGAGAGAGAAAGAGAAAGACAGGGAGATGGATTTATTATAAGGATTAGTATGATTACAAAGACTGAGAAGTCCTGAGATCTGCAGTTGGCAAGCTGGAGACCCAGGAGAGACAGTGGTGTAGTTTCAATTCATGAACAAAAGCCAAATGGTATAGTGCCAGTCTGAAGGCCAACAGTCTCAAGACCCAACAAAAACCAAGGTTTCAAGTGAAGTCTGAAGGCAGGAAAAGACTGATGTCCCAGATCAATCAAGAGGAGTTTCCTGATGCAGTAGGATTAGCAGTTTTGTTCTTTTCAGGTCTTCAACTGATTGGATGAGGATCACCTCATCTGCTTTGCCCTCCCAAGACAGAAATCCATCAATTCATATGTTAATCTCATCTAAAACACCCTCATAGACACAACCAGAATGTTTGACTCATGCCTGAAGACTCTGTTGACACATAAAATAAGCCAGCACAGTTGACCTTTGACATATTTCAAGACATTGTTCATGAGAATCTATCACTCTATTTGAAATAATTTCTCCACCCTTCTGTCTTATCTTTATCCTCAATCCTATTAGCCACCACTTTTTACCTTAAAACCATCTCATCATCCTTTAAAATTTTTCTCAAGTACCATTTTGAAGCCTTTCCTAAATCCCTATACCCTACCCTAAGCAATACTGAAAGGTTTTTGGTTCTCCTAACACTCTGCACACACCATTAATATAGCATATGCCATATGTGGTATTTTAATTACTCGATTAAATTTCTGTCACCTAGTATTATAATGTGAGTCCCTCAAAAATATGAATGATTTTTTTTAGTGTTATCTCATGTTAAATATATATAGATATTTGGATATAGATATAGATATAAAATTTGCCATTTTGACACAACAATTCCACTCCAAGGTATACACCCCAAAGGCTTGAAAACAGAAGCTTAAACAGATACTTGTATACCAAAGTTCATATCAGCATTATTCACAACAGTTGAAAAGGTGAAAACTAAGTATTCATCAGGGCCTCTATGGATAAACAAAATGTGGTGTATACATACAATGCAATATTACTCAGCCATATAAAACACTGAAATTTTGATATGTGCTATAACATGACTGTACCTTGAAAGCATTATACTAAATGAAACAAGCTGACCATGTTTCATTCATTGTTGTACATCCACTATTGGCATAGCTCCTGGAAAATGGGGGGTATACGTGAAATGATTTCAAATGTAGATTCAGAGCTACAGCCCCTGAGCTCAAATGGACCTTTGCCTCCTAATCACTCTTAGAAACTTTGCCTCCTAGTCATATAGCCTGAGCAAATTATTTAACTCTTATGCCTCATTTTTCTCCTATGAAGGGGGGAAGGGTGTAGTAATCATACCTATCTTGTAAAGTTATGAGGATTAAATGAGTTAATTTGTAAAGAGCTTATAAAAATAACTGAAACATGGGAATTACTGACAAGTGTTATCATTGCCATTGTTCGTGCTAACACATAATGAATTTATGGATGAGGTGCAGATTGGTGAGAAGTTATTAATATTTGAAAGATATGGCTTTTCAGGAAGAACTGTTAACACTAAGAAGACTGAAATTATTCAAAAATGTATTTTGTGTGCCATATCTTGGAGAGCCCAAATATGAATCATGGCCTCACCATTTATTACCTATGTGGTCTTAAATATACAACCTAACTGCCTGAGTGTCTATTTTCTTTTCAAAAATGAGATTAGTAGAAATTGTTGTGAGGACTAAATGAGATAACGCATGTCATGCACTTGACATAGTGTGTGGCACAAATTAAGCACTATTTGATCAATGCCAGTACAAGGAATACTAACAGGATTAAGCTAGTTTTTGTTGACCTGACACTTTTTGACTAAAAATATTAATCTATGAGTTTTTATGTTCTATCCAGCTTGATTTTACCCACAATTTCAAGTCAAGGACAGTCTACTTTATGTTGGAACTAGGTTTTAACCAGTTTTCCATAATACCTACATATGCAATATGACATTCTTCCAAAATTGGCCTCATACTGTCCAGACATTGAGAAGCAAAATTCTTCAGCTTTGTGTAATGTTGAGCTCAGTGCGTGTCCTAGTTTTAAAAATAAGACAATTATGTAGATAGAACAGATGGATTGTATCGGTAAGTGTTTATCATTTTTTAATATTTTGAAACCAGATGTGCTACGTACACATTGCTGGTTGCCTTCTAAGGAAGCTTCATTGGTGGGTTAGTAATCTTTAATAAGAAATTACAACATTTTCATGCAGCTTAAATCAACTATTTTTAATACACAATTGGACAACCATTGCTGCAAGCCTTTAGAAAATAGAAAACAGATGCTTAAAACAAGAAATACTAACAGCCAAGAAATTCCTGATGATCTTTTTATAAAATGTAAACTTACATATTTTACGGGTCCTTTAATGAACTGCTATAGAACAACTTCAGCAGTCAAAACATTTCATGAAAATAGACGTGAACAATTTGTCACTTGTTACCATATTCACAGAAAATCCTTCAGTTGCACTCTTGGGAAAATGGGCATAATAGTGGCTCTCACTGTGTTATTAACAACATCTGTTATCCGCCATAGACCTGATTGGATATGTTGGAGGAAGGAGGAGTTAGGATAAACAAACCGACATGCCTCCATTTCTCTAGGTGTTTCTGCTAGACTTGGCAAAGATCCCTTGCTAGGTATGAATACTCCATGTTAGTTCTGCTCACAGGAGAAAGACACCGTGGAGTTCAGAGCAAGGCCAGAGAGATTGTGCTGTGTTTCAGGGGTGCCTTTAGTAGAGAAAAGTCCAACGGATACTCAGACTGTTGTGAACAGGATTGAGAGAAGAATCTAAAGGGAGCCCTAACATTTGCCCATTGGGACAATTTAACCAACCTTCCCCCAGATCAATTCAATTATGAAATTGAAGCAAGCAATAGTCATGTGGTTGCATTTCTGAATCGCACCTCTGCCAGATGCAATTCTAGGTCTCCTGTATCTCCACAAGCTGAGACATAGAGGAGGCAAGGATTGAGAGAGTGAAAACGAACTCTCCCATAACTCTACCCCCTCACCAATGTCAATTTCACATACCCCTATATGCTGTATGATTTTCAATGCTGGTTTAGAGTGGGAGGGAGCAGAGTGAAGAAAAGAAAAGGGAAAAGTAGAAGAGTTGAGAAAAGAAAATCTAAAGAGCAATGCAAGTACTCTGCACTCAACACCATCCCCAAACAAGAGAGGGTAGGTTTGTAAGCCAAATTTGGAATACAAATTTGTATTTTCTCTCCTGGAAATACATTTAAGTTATTTTCTTTGTTTAAAATAAATTCTGCTCTTACAATCCTTTGTGAAGCATTTGCTGTCTCTGGAAAAGCTTAAACAGATCGACTGTTTTGCTCTCACAACCTATGAGTGGAAACCCCAATCTCCAGAAAATTTAACACAAAATATAACCTTGCAGTGTAATGACAGCGTCACTAACAGAACACACTTAGAATCCCCATAAAGCTGAATAGGTAGCAGGAAATGGGTATTACCCAGATGGCTTTAATGTGTAGTTCAAGTGCATTAACACTACTATCAGCTTATTTAATAAGTATTTTGGGGGTGCCTTATATGTGCAAAACTCCATGCTACATACTACTCAAGATGCACAGATAAAATTAACATGCTCTTAAGGAGTTTAATAGTCTTTTACAGGTGATTAAAAAAAATAAGATGAACATGAAACAGACTACCAGTTACTAATAATATATCTTTAGCTTCCAACCAAATGGCTACCTACCTCTTGCAATCAAACACTACACATAATTAGATTAGATTAGAGTAGAGTAGAGTAGAGTAGATTAGCAGGGTGTAAGCAGAAGTGTTATTTGGGACTTCTGGAAAGGCTCCCTGAGGGAAGCTAACTCAGCTGAGAGGTAGACCCTTTTGCCCTTTCTCTTCTCACTTCCTCCTTCCTGCTTCCTGAGACACATGACTTGAGCTTTATCAGGTGACCTTCTGGATGAAAGTGGTAGGCTAGACAAAACAAAAGATAGAACAAGATTGGCTCCTTTTGAGTAAGGAGTCTAAATACCACACCTATATTGCATAGATCCCAACTGCTTTTACATTAACTAATGATGAATCTTTGTCTTATTTAGGCCAAGTCTGATATTAAATTATACAATAAATTACTGTAATTGATGATTGGAAGTGATAAATGCTACTATATTGTTATACATACAATTCCTTGAAAATAGAGAAAGGGGAAATGGTGATGAGCAGGGACTGAGGTGATGTATTGGCTGGATGCTATAACAAAAATACCATATACTGGGTGCCTTAAACAATGAAGTTTAGTTGTTTACAGTACTGGAGGCTGGCAGTCAAAGACAGAGGTGCTGCCCAGCTTGGTTTCTGCTGAGGCCTCTTTTTCTGCCTTGTAGATGGCCACCTTCTCACTGTGTTCTCACGCGGCCTCTCTCTGTACACATGCAGAGAGACTTCTGATCTCTATTCTTCTTCAGAATATCAAGGCTACTGGATTCGAGCTCCACCCTTACTTATTACTTCATTAAGTTTTAATTAAGTCTCTGAGGGACCCCATCTTGAAATACAGTCACATTGGGAGTCAGGGCTTCAAGATAGGGAATTTAGAGAGAAACAATTCAGTCTGTAATAGGTGGTATGTGAACTAGGCTTGTAAAGGTGGGTATACAGAAAGTATACAGAATACAGTGTATACAGAAATTTCCAGTGTTGGAAGCAAGGGGAATGAGCACTAGGAGGTGGGACTATCCAGAGTATATGCATAAAACAGGAGTGGTTCCAGTTGATTAGATTATAAAGGCCATAAAAGAGATCGGTCTGTAAGGGTCATAAAATGAAAGGCAGAGTTGGAAAGCTAGTTTAGGGACTGAATGCCAGGCTGAAGTTTGTACTTCGTTGTTCAGAGAATGAAGAGTTGTTGAAGGTTTATGAGCTGAGGAATGACATGATCAGAGTTGAACTTCAGAAAGATAATATGTGAGCAGCATATGAGAGATTGGAATGCGTGGAAACTGGAAGCAGAAAGACCAGTGAAAAAGACGATCGCAATAGTTCAGGGAAGAGATAATGACTTGAAAGTTATATACGATTAAATGCAATCATTGTTTTGCTTTTAAAGTGGAATTCTTAGTATTTTTCTTATCACTATTTTTCCATTTGATTTCTGGCATTCTCATTCTGTAGCTGTTGTGGTTGGCTTTTTATGTTTCAAAGATGTACTCTCACTATTCGAAAGTCAAATACAGGGCAACTACAGGCAAGTACAGGGAATTCATATGCAATGATTAAGGAGTTTTTGAAAGTTCCAAACGGAGAACAAATCACCTGTCAGAGATCTATAATACCCACCATGCGTCTGGATTCCCCTATCCACAGGAAAGCTTGCAGTTTGGCTATTGATAAAACTTAAATTTATGTCACAACCAAGACAGTTACTGCCTACGGAAAATGCTAAACTGGCCATTAGAATTTTATAGAGATGTCTTATATTCAACTATATAACTTGACTACCAAATAAATACTCCTCCATCTTATTCATACCACTTGAAATAAACACGAATATTTATGATGTGACTAGGAATTTAAAAAAACAAAACAAAAATTCTCAGCAAAACCTCTTACATAGCAAAAGCAGCATATTTTGCTTGTGTTTTAGCTATCAACTTGTTTAGTTTTTCATGTTTTCTTCAAAACAATCCCATTTCTTCTCAGGAAGTTCTCTCCAGGATAACTAGAACTCCTGTCCATTTGGCATTGATCCAGCTGATCCGCAGCCTAAATAATTTAAATAGTTATTGCTTCCAAATAGTCACTCTAGTTTAATTGCTTCCCGCCTCCCACCCCACCAGACTAGAGGCTCAGTGGTTTTAGCATATCCTTGTAGTTTCTCCACAAGGCATGGATTGCAATCCTCTCTTCTAGTTTGCAGAGCAAAAAGATACAACTTTAATCAATAAATGGCTACTGGCTTACCATTATGAGCAAGACAGTAGGGGCAGGCACTATTGAGAATAAAAACGGGACTCCCTGTCCACTGGTTCATGAGCCTTGGTTCCAGATTTTAAAAATATAATAATAAGATTTTTTTCTAGAATCTCCTCAGTCAGAGGATTCCATGAGCTCTGGCCCATTTGAAATTGCTCTGGATTTACCTGGGTCTCCCTAGAAGGAGGCCTGTGCGTGCAGGCCTCCCTGCAAAGTGTCTTATTGTGGCCCCCCTGCAATGTTTTTTATTGTGGTAAAATACACACAAGGTTTTTACAATCTTAACCATTTTTAAGTGTACAGTTCAGTGGTATTAAAACAATCATAATGTGCTATAATCACCACCACTCATCTCTACAACTCTTTACATCTTGTAACTTTGATCAATAACTTTAAACAGTAACAATAACTCTAATAACCCTTTAAACAATAACTCCCATCCCCCTTTACCTTAGCCCCTGGAAACCACAATTTGACTGTGTCTTCACGAGTTTGTGTACTCTAAGTATCTCGTATAAGTAGAAATATACAAAATATACAGTATTCCTCTTTTTGTGACTGGCTCATTTCCTGTAGCATAATGCCTCAGTGTTCATCCATGTTGTAGTAAATATCAGAATCTCCATACTTTTTAAAGCCAAATTCCATTCCATGGTATGTACACACTGCATTTTGTTTACCTGTTCATCCGTGAATGGACCCTTGGCTTGCTTCCCTGTCTTAGCTGTTATGAATAAGCTGCTGTGAACGTGGGAATACGAATTTTAAGACTCTGCTTCCAGTTCTTTTGGGTATATACTCAGAAATGAAATTGCTGGACCAGATGGTGATTCTATTTTTAATTTGGGGGGAACTGCCGTAACGTTTTCCATAGCAGCTGTACCATTTTAGATTCCATCAACAGTATACAGGGTTCCAATTTCTCCGTATCCTCACCAACACTTATTTTCTATTTTTTTTTTTTATAGCACCCATCACCGACATCTCACTGTAGTTTTGATTTGCATTTTCCTAATAATTAGTGATGTTGAACATCTTTTCATGTGTTTAGTATTTATTTGTGTATCTTCTTTACATAAATGTCTGTTCTGGTCCTTTGCCCACTTTTGAACTGGGTTATTTGTTTTTTTGCTGTTGGGTTTTAGGAGTTCCTATATATTCAGGATAATAATTCCTTATCAGAGATATGATTTGCAAATATTTTCTCTCATTCTGTGGGTTACCTTTTAAGGGTTAATGTTGTATTTTGAGGCACAATTTTTCTTTCAGTTTTCATAATGTCCAATTTGTTGATCATTCTTTTGTATGTGGATGTCCAGTTTTCCCAGCACCATTTGTTAAAAACACTGCCCTTCCTTTCTTCACAGACTGATCTTGGCATCCTTGTCCAAATCATTTGATTATATATGTGAGTGTTTATTTCTGAGCTCTCTATTTTAATGATCTGTATGTCTGTCTTTGTGCCAGTACTACATTGCTTTAATTACTGTAGCTTTGTAGTAAATTTTGAAATCAGGACATTTGAGTCCTGCATCTTTGTTCTTCTTTTTTCAAAATTGTCTTGGCATTGGGGTTGCTTGAGATGCCATGTGAATTTTAGGGTGGGTTTTCTATTTCTGCAAAAATAGTCATCGGAATTTTTTTTTTTTTTTTTTTTTTTGCGACAGTCTCGCTATGTCGCCCTCGATAGAGTGCGGTGACATCACAGCTCACAGTAACCTCCAACTCTTGGGCTTAAGTGATTCTCTGGCCTCAGCATGCTGAGTAGCTGGGACTACAGGCACCCACCACAACACCCCGCTACTTTTTGGTTGAGGTTGTCATTGTTGTTTAGCTGGCCCAGGCCAGGGTCAAGCTCACCAGCTTTGGTATATGTGGCTGGAGCCCTACTCACTGAGCTACAAGCGCTGAGCCAAGTCATTGGAATTTTGATAGGGATTGCACTGAATCAGTAGATCATTTGGATAATATTGACATCTTAATAATATTAAATCTTCCAATGCATGAACATGGGGTATGTTACTACATAATCTATGTCTTTAATTTCTCTCAGCAATGTTTTACATTTTTCATTGTTTTTAACCTCCTTGGTTAATTCTTAAGTATTTTATTCTTTCTGATGACATTGCAAACAAAATTCTTTTACGAATTTACTTTTAAGATTGTTCATTGTTAGTGTATAGAAATGTAACTGAATTTTGTGCTGATTTTGTACTTTGCTGCTTTGCTGAATTCATTTATTAATTAGCTCTAACAGTTTGTTTTGGAATGTTTAAGGTTTCTACTTACAAGGTCATGTTATCTGTCAACAGAGATCATTTTACTTCCTCCTTTCCAACTTAGATGCCTTTCATTTATTTTTCTTGCCTAATTGCTCTAGCTGAAACTTCCAGGACTATGTTGAGCAGAAGTGGCAGAAGTGAACATCTCTGTTTTGTTCCTTATCTTAGAGGGGAATCTTTCAGTCTTTCATCACTGAAAATGATGTTTTCTGTGGGTTTTTCATCTACAGCTTTTATTATGTTGAGATTGTTTTCTTCTATTTCTAATTTGTTGAGTATTTTTATCATGAATGGATGTTGAATTTTGTCAAATGCTTTTTCTGACTCAAATGAGACTATCATGTAGGGTTTTCTCCATATTTCTATTAATGTGACATATGCTTATAAGGATTTTTGTAGAATCATCCTGACACTTCAGGAATAAATCTCACTTGGTCATGGTATATAATTATTTTAATTTGCTGCTGAATTTAGTTTTCTGATAATTTTTGTATCAATGTTTATAAGAATATTGGCCTATAGTTTTCCTTTTCATCTTTTTCTTTTTTTGTTTTGAGACAGAGTGTCACTCTATTGCTCTAGGCTAGAATGCCATGGTATCAGCCTAACTCACAGCAACTTCAGACTCCTGAACTTAAGTGATCCTCCTGCCTCAGCCTCCTGAGTAGCTAGGACTACAGGTGCTGGCCACAATACCTGGATCATTTTTCTATTTTTAGTAGAGGCAGGGTCTTGCTCTTGCTCAGGCTGATCTTAAACTCCTGAGCTCAAGTGTTCCTCCTGCCTCAGCCTCCCAAAGTGCTAGGATCATGGCCATGAGCCAATGCTTCAGGCCAGTCTATAGTTTTCTTTGCAGTGACTTTGTCAGACTTTGGTATCAGGGTAATGCTGGTCCCACAGTTCCTAATGAATTACAATGTATTTCCTTCTCTTCAATTTTTTTTTTATTGAAAAAGTTTGAGAAGGAGTCGTGTTAGTTCTTTTTTTAATGTTTCGTAGAATTCACTAGTGAAGTCATCACGCCAGTGCTTTTCTTTTTCAGGAGTTTTTTTATTATTGATTCAGGCTCCTTTAATTACAGACCTAGTCAGAGTTTCCATTTCTTCATGATTTAATCTCGGTAGATTTTGTATTTCTTGAAATTTGTCCACTTCATCTAATTTGTCCACTTATCCAATTTGTTGATGTACTATTATTTATAGGTTTATAGTATGTACTATCTCATAATGCTTTTTGTTTCTGCAGAAGTGATAATGTTTCTATTTTCATTTCTGATTTTAGTAATGAGTCTTCTCAGTCTATCTAACTAAAGATTTGGTGATTTTGTTGATCTTTTCAAAGAGCCAACTTAGTTTCATTGATTTTCTATACTTCTCAAATTTTCTATTTCATCTTTGTTCTAATATTTATTTCCTTCTTTCTGCTAGCTTAAGGCTTCATTGGTTATTTTTCTAGTTCCTTAGGTTATAAAATTAGGTTATTGATTAGAGATTTTTCTTGTTTTTTTTTAATGTGCTTCTAAATTTCTACGTTAGCACTGCTTTCAATCCATCAGATACATTTTGATATGTTGTATTTTTGTTTTCATTCCTTTCCAGGTATTTCTAAGTACCACTGTGATTTCTTCACTGATATTTTGGTTGCTTTAAAGTGTATTGTTGGCCAGTCATGGTGGCTTACACTTGTAATCTCAGCACTTTGGGAAGCTGAAGGAGAATCACTTGAGGCCAAGAATTCAAGACCAGCCTGAGCAGCATAGTAAGACTTTGTCTCTACAAAAAGTTGTAAAAAGTTAGTCAGGCATGATAACATGTCTTTAGTCCCAGCTACTCAGGAAACTGAGGCAGTATTGTGTGAGCCCAGGAATATAAAGCTATGGTGAGCAATGTTTGCCACTGTATACTATACCCTGAGCAAAAGAGGGAGACCCTGTCTTTTAAAAAAAAAAAGTGCCTTATTTAATTTCCACAAATTTAAAATTTTCTAGTTCTACTTCTGTTATTTTATAACTTCATCTTATTATGATCAGAGAAGATATTTTATCTGACATCTATCTTTTTAAGCCTAGTGAGACTTAATATGTGGCTTAATATATTTTCTATCCTGGAAAATGCCCACTGTGCACATGAGAAGAATATGTCTGTAGTGGTTTGGGGTAAAGTGTTCAGTACTTGTCTACTAGATCTAATTGGTTTATTGTGGGGTTAAAGTCCTCTATATGCATGCTTACCCTTTGTTTAGGTTGCTCTATTTATTATGCAGAGTGAGGAATTGAAGTCTCTAAACATTATTGAGAACTGGGTATTCCTCCCTTTAATTCTGTCACTTTTGCTTTACATATTTTGATAGTCGTTCATTAGGTTTGTAAATATTTTTAGTTGTCATATCTTGTCGTTTATTGAACATTTTGTTTATACACACATACACATATAATGTCTTTCTTTTTAATCATTTTTTATTTGAACTCTATATAGCCACCTCTGGTCCCTTTGGCTACTATTTGCACGGAATATCTTTTTCCTGTCTATTCTCTTTCAAGCTATTTATGTCTTTGTAGCTGAGGTGAATCTCTTGTAAATAGCATACAGTTGGGTCATGTGATTTGGATCATGAGTTTTAAGATTTTTTTTTTTCATTTTGAAATATTAAGAGGGTACACATGTTTTCTTTACCTGGATAGTTTTCATCATTCTTTAGACGGGGCTGTAAGTGTGCCCATCATGCAAATAGTGTTCATAGTGGGTTAGTAGATTTTTACCCCATAATTTCCCCCTTCTTGATTTCCAACAATTTCTACTTCTTTCTGTGCCTACGTGTGACCATCAATTAGTGCCAAATGTTTAGAGAGTATATGTGGTGTCTGTTTTTCCATTCTTGAGGTATTTCACTTAGAATAATGATCTCTAGTTCTATTAAAATTGCAATAAAAGACAAGAAGTCATTACTTTTTATGGCTGAATAACACTCTATGAGATATATATATATATATATATATATATATATATCACATTGCTTATATATATCACATTTCTTATATATCATATATATATATCATATATATATATATATATATATATATATATATATATATGATATATATCACATTTTCTTTATCCACTCATGAGCTGATAGGAGCTTGGAGCTCCCACATCTTTGTATTTATGAATTGTGCTGCCATTAACATTCAAGTATAGATGTCTTTTTGATAATATTACTTCTTTCCTTGGGTAGATTCCAAGTAGTGCTGAATTGAATGTAGATCTACTTTTACTTCTTTGAGAAGTCTCTAAACTGTTTTCCATGGAGGTTATACTAATATATAGTCCCACTAACAGTGCATAGACATTTCTTTCTTTCCTCATTCATGCCAGCATCTATTGTTTTTGGACTTTTAAATGAGAACCATTCTCACAGGGGTAATGAGATACTTCATTGCAGATTCAATTTGCATTTCCCTGATGATTACTGATGCTGAGCTATTTTCCATGTATATGTTAGCTATTTGTCTATTAGCTTTTGAAAAACTTTTATTCATATTTTTTGCCCACTTTTTGATAGGGTTGTTTTGTTCTTGCTGACTTGTTTAAATTTTTCATAGATTCTAGATATTACCCCTTTATTAAATATATAGTTTGTGAACATATTCTCTAATCTATATTCATAAGGAATACTGGTCTGTAGTTTTCTTGTTATGTCTTTTCCTGGCTTTGGTATCAAAGTGGTATTGGTATCAGAATGAGTTACATTATTCCATAACATCAATTAGGATTGATGTTATGGAATAATTTCTGTAGTATGGGTAGTGGCTCTTCTTTGCAGGTCTGGTGCAACTCAGCTGTGAATCCATATTGTCCAAAGGTTTCTTTGTTGGTAAATTTTTTTATTACTGTTTCAATCTCACTGTTCATTATTGGTCTGCTCAGGAGTTCTATTTCTTCCTAATTGACTCTTGGGAGGTTGCCCAGGAATTTGTCCATTCCCTTTACATTTTCTAGTTGATGTGTGCAGAGATTTTTATAGTATTCACAGATGATGCTCTGCATTTCTGTAGTATCAGTTGTACTATCTCTTTTTTTATTTTGGATTAAACTTTTTTGTGTTCTTTCTCTTTTATTCTTGGGTCATTTAGCAAGAAGTTTATCAATTTTGTTTAATTTTTTGTCTATTTGTCCTTTTTTTTTTCTATCACATTTAGTTCTGCTCTGACCTTTATTGTTTTCTTCTGCTGACTTTGGTTTTGGTTTGCTATTCCTTTCCTTGTTCCTCAAGATGTCACATTAAGTTAATTTCTGATCTTTTTGCATTTTTGATGTGGGCATATAAGGTTATGAATTTTCACCCTCAGAATGCTTTTCCTGAATCCCATAGATTTTGCTAGCTTGTGTCCCCTTATTGTTCAGTTCAAGGAATCTTTTGATTTCCATTTTAATTTCATTATTGACCCAAATGTAATTTAGCTGCAAATTGTTTTAATTTCTATGACTCCATGAGGATTAGAGTGTTTCTCCTGAAATTGATTTCTACTTTTACTCCACTCTGGTCTGAGTAGATACATTGTATGATTTTGATTTTTTTAGAATTTGTTGAGACGTGTTTTATGGCCTAAATTATGATCAATCTTGGAGAATTTCCCATGCACTGATGAGCACACTATATGTTGAGTAGTTTTGGGGTATAATGTTCTGTAAATGTATGTTGTAGCGTCTCACTTAATTTCAGTATGTCTTTATTCTCTGCTTTGATGATTTGTCCAGCTCTGATGATAGGGTGTGAAGTCCCTTGGCAATTACAATGCTACATTTTTTTTTTTGCATAGCTCTAGTAGAATTTAATTCATTTACTTGAGAGCTCCTGTGTTAAGTGCTTTTATATTAGAAATTGTTAGGTCTGCTCTTTGAATTGATGCCTTTATCATTATATTATGAGCATCTCTGCTTTTCTTTATTTTTGTTGATTTAAAGTCAATTTTATATGACATAAGAATGCTCACACGTACTCTCTTTTGGTTTCCATTTGCATGGAATATTTATTTATTGTCATCCCTTCATGTTAAGTCTGTGTGCATCCTTGTGGTTTAGATGTTTCCTGAGGACAGTAATTACATGTACTTGGGTTGTGATTTTTTTCATCCATTCCACCAGCCTATGTCTTTTGAGAAGAGCATTCGGACTGTTAATTTTGAGTGATAGAATTAATATGTGAGATACTGTTATCTTTATCACTTTGGCTAGTACCTTATTGCTTGTTTTTCCTCTCATGCTATTGTTTTATAAGAGTTGTAAGCTTTAGCTTTCTGTTGTGGATGTTATACTGATGAGTACCAATTGGTGTTGATTTGCATAATAATCCTTTTCTCAATATTTCATGCAGGGAAGGCCTGGTCATGACAAGTCCCCTTTGTGTTTGGGAAAAAAAATTGTCCATCAATTGTGAAACTGAGTTTTGCAGAATGCAAAATTCCTACATCGGCAGGTGTTCTGCTTTAGAAGATTGAAATGGAAGCCTAAGTCTCTTCCAGCTTGTAAGGTCTCCCCTGAGAATGTCTGATGGGTTTTCCATTATAGGTCATTTGTTGCTTTCATTTTCCTGCTTGTAGAATTTTCTCCTTCATTTTTACTTTACCAGCTTGACTACTATGTGCCTTGGAGATGTTCAACTTGCTATGATTCTTCCTGATGTTTGATGACCATTTTGGATCTGGCTGTCTGAATCTCTGGTTGATAGTAGGGATGTTTTCCTCAATAATTCCCTCAAATAGATTTTCCATGCTTTTAGCTCTTTTTCTTTTCCCTCGGGTATAACCATAATTCATATGTTAGTTCACTTCACATTTCCCTAAGCGATTGCTCAATTTCTTTTATTCTTTCCTCTGCCTCTTTGTATAAATGAATTAGCTTGAAAGCCTTGTCTTAAGGGACCATGCACAGTGGCTCATGCCTGTAATCCTAGTGCTTGGGAGGCCAAGGCAGGTGGATTGCCTGAACCCATGGGTCCAGACCAGCCTGAGCCAGAGCAAGACCTCATCTCTAAAAATAGCCAGGTGTTGTGGTGGGTGCCTGTAGTCCCCGCTACTTGGGAGGCTGAGGCAAGAGTTTGAGGTTCCTGTGAGTTGTGACTCCACAGTACTCTACTAAGTGAGACTCTATCTCATGAAAGGAAGGAAGGAAGGAAGGAAGGAAGGAAGGAAGGAAGGAAAAGCCTTGTCTTCAAGTTCTGAGATTCTTTCTTCTTCTTGGTTTAATCTGTTGTTGAAATTTTCTACTGTGTTTTGAAATGCCCTAAATGACTCATTTTTTTTTTCTTATTTTGTCTAGTTCTGTAGTGACTTTTTCATTTTTTATATTGATTTACAGAAATATATTTTGGCTTGTTCTTGTTGGTTTTCAACTTTCTCTTCAGTTCTATTCATCTTATTTGTCATCCATATTCTGAATTCCATTCCTGTCAGCTTGGCAATTTCCTTATGGTTGGAGTTCACTACTATAGCTCCATTGTGATTCCTTGGCGTTTCTAAATTTTTTTTTTTTTTAATGTTGTGAGTTTTTTTTTTTTTTTTTTTTGTTATTTCTTCTCATCTGAGTCTTCTTTTCTTGGCTCAGGGCTAAGAGCTTTGTGGGCTACTTGTTCTCTCTTTCTGGGAACTCTCCAGCATAATTAGAAAAGGGGCAGTTCCTAGATGGCACTTTTTCCCTCAGCTGAAATGTTGATGCAGCAGGGGAAGGGCATGTGCTCTAAGGGCAGGTTGCACATCTGTTCCATTTTGTCCCATTCTTCTGTGATTGCTACAGTTCATCAGCCTTTGAATTAAAAATTGGTATCTCTGTTTCAAAAACACTGGACATAGGGGCTCTGTGATCCCCAAGGGTCCTCCGTGTTGCACACATCTTCCTTTTCAGATATTCTGCCTTTGCTAGAGAATTGCAGCAAAATGGCCTGTTCTGTCCTTGGAGGTGGAGGCAATGTTGCACTTTGTGATGTGTGTGAATTACTCTGGGGACATTGTTTCCCTCTTTTTACTATTTCTTTTCATGATGCAAGGGCTTGCTTTGTCTATTTTAAACACAATAAACCAACAATGTTTTCACAGTCCTTCCGGGTAGTCAATCTTTCGTATAAAGCAAAGGAACAGAAGAAAGTTTTTTCAAGTTAAAAATCTTACTAAAGCAGTCCTCTTAGTATAAACAAAGAAAAAGAAAATATTCAAGGAATCATTCATTACCATAATAAAATCTTCTATTTACAAAGCTTTTAACAGGTTTCGAAGTACTTTTGCAGTTATTAGTTTGGGAATATCCAAACTCATTTTACCCCTGAATATTAATAATATCAAGTAAGGGAATGATAGAGAAGTGAGATATGAAGTGTGCTTAGATTAAGGTGAGTAGCAGAAAATGATCCCATAGGTTACATAGTCTCAGAATTATTTATAATTATTATGAAGTAATCAGAATTCAATTTTTGAAAAACTATACAGAATTCATATGAAACACATTTTTAGAGTTGTGTGAGATAGGTATAGTAAATTTTATTATGTATCATATGAAAAAGATGTCATTTTTCTCAGTTATTAATGCTTTGAAATTAGTAAATCACTGTGACATAAATAATGGGGAATGTGATATAAAATATTGAATTTACTTAATCATCCTGATGTTCCCTTTCAGACTTTCCCCATACACATTGCATGTTTATATGCCTAACATATTTTAAATATATATGTTTTTATTCAGAAAAATATTTTTCTAATTGCTTTCTTCATAATTTTTATTTTGATGATTATGTGGTTTTATAGAACATTGATAAGTCAAGATGTAATTTCTGTCTAATTGTTAGGCATTTAGATTACGTTTTGAGAATATTAGAGAATAGCTATATGCATACAACTATTTTCTTTCAGCTTAAAATAATGCCAGACAGCAAGAATATGAGGACAGGGCTGGTATGTCACTTTAGGCTACACATGGTATTTCCAGCCCCCAAATCAGCGTATTGGAGGTGCTTGATAATTTTTTTTTTTTTTTTTTTTTTTGCTTTCTAAATGAATGGAATATTGTCTTTTGAACTATCTTGCAAAGTTTTTAAAAATGACTGCTTTAGTATTTCTTAAAACTAGCACTGTGTGAAATCTATTATTTTCATCAGATGCTCATTAAAACTGAATATTCCATTAAAATAAAAATATTTTTCATTATTTTTATTTTTTTGTATATGTTTTAATTTGCATTTCTTTGGTAAGGAAGTGAAATATATTTTCATGCCTGTTACATGATAATATTTATACTATTTCTAGTTGTTGGAGGAAATAAGGTTCCAGGAGGTTGGATGAGAATCAAGCATGTGCTCTTCAATTAAATTTAGTCTAGTATCCAATCTCCAACTTTCTGATCAATTAAGATACGTATGGTCTCTACCATGACACCTCATAATGTAGTTAATTTTTGAAGAATTGTTTTAGTTTTATTTGTAGGATGTCATATTGATGTGAGACCCTCAAGTTAAAATATTTGTGGTTTCTCATCTATAGAAATTATGAATATCCCATTCTCAAATCCCAGATTTTCAAAGATTTAATTTAGTTAAATCTTTTTGATTTTTCTAATGTTAGTAATAATTAGTGATTTCTACTTGAATTCAATAATTTATTTTCTAAAATTTTTAAGTACTTCAAAATTACTTAAAATGTTTTGAGATTGGAGACATCTTTATCTAAGGGTTAAAATCCCTTCAACTACTTGTATATTTTGAGTCAACTGTAATTCACAAGTTACAGAATAATTTCTGAATATTTAAGGTTATCTTCATAGAAAAAAAATCAACATTGGCACCCAAGAAAGAAGAATGGTCACAGCTTATTTTTCAGAGGGATTTTAAGGATACCAGGGCCCATATTTCCTTTCTGTGAGAAGGTTTCAAGAGGGCTAGAATCGAAAAAAAGTCAACAATACTTTTAACTACTGTCTCAAAGTCAATTTTCTTCATCATTGTTGAGATATCGGAGGAAAATTATACTTTCATTAAGAAGTTGGATGTTGCTTTTAAACACGTAATTACTGGTACTTTTTGACAAGTTTAATTTATGTAAAGCATTTTAAAATTCGGTATACTAGAGTTAGGGGAATATGGTCAGCTTTAGCTAAAGGGAGAGCTGAGTTTGAAACATCTTCCTTAGAAGGACACACACCCCATGACCCATATCTGACACACCCCTCAGGGCAATAAAGGTGAGCCAAGCCTTTAGTCACCAAAACCTGATTCCCATGGCTCCAGGAAACTGCTGTAAATCGTTAGTTATATGTAAATCATTGTGAAATACTATCTCTAATGTTAGTATTTTAGAGAACGACTATAGCTTTTTGAGGGGGTCATAATTTGTACAGGCACACACAAATACTTTTATATGTGCATACACGCAAATATACGTATTCTTGTTTTCATATGGTAACATACATGTTTCCTGTAATTCTTTTCTTGAGCACTATTGTTTTTCCTAGATCATTGTGACAACATCACACTTACCAAGTAAATAGCTGCAGAAAAGAAGCCTGTTCCCAGCAGAGAAACTGCTGTAGCGGAACACACACTAGTTTTCTAAAGCTTTAAGTACTTATTCTTCAGGATGTAGTGATTTGTACTTCTTCCCTTGTTTAGACTTGGAATAATCCTCAGTATTTATGCAGTTTGAAAATTCTATGTGAAACAAAAGCTTAATATTGAAGTATAACATATTATAATACATCTTCCCTGTAAAGCATGATATTTCTACTTGATTTGGGGGAATAGTTCTTGGAAGAATCCATCAATTGAGATTTGGCACCCTGGGTTTTAGAAGGATTCCAAACAGTTTAAATCCATCGCCCTCTGGTGTTCTTCTGAAGTATTGCCAGCAGGAAAACTTTACCTTATTAACCAAGAGCAGGAAGAAAAGTAAAGGGTTTATGGAGCTTTCCCTTTAATTGAATACATTTTAGCAGTAATAGGGTTACTTCTAGGGAAATACTTGGTGAGAACACACATAAAGAACTTCTTTATTCTTATTTAAGTCCTTGATTTTGGTGAGACTGTTTGTGTTATTGTTTTCCCTCAGCATTGAGCCAATTTTTTTTCCACTCAAAACTTTTGCCCTGTTTCTTTTGTCTTTGGAGAGCAGTAACTATTGAGTCTCTCAGTGAACAAATATCTATTGCATTCCTCCTAGGAGTCAGGTACTGTGCTAAATTCTAAAGGAAATTTGGAGAGGTCATTAAAATGGTCTCTCCTGCTCTTGAATCTTTTCTGACTTTGCAGGCTTTGCTGATTTGTAGTCAAGCCTGCTTTTCACAGACAAACCAACCTTCCCCTGAACCTGGGATCTGCTTCCTCCTGCGGTTTGGAAGTTCCAGGCTCACGCATAGTCTTCCTCTAAGCTTCCAGGAATCCTCAAAGTTGCTTAAAATGTACTTGAGAATTATTCTTTAAGTTATTACCACATAGCACGTCCTCCAGAAGCTACTGAAACTCAGGCATCAAAAGTCACTTTGAGTAGGAAAAGTGCCCTTGAGTTCTACTTGGGCTGTGTGTGGGGGGTGGAGTGGGGGAGGTAGGGTAGGGAGGGTAGCCCTGAGCCTGCAGTGGCAGAGATTTTAATCCATTGCTGTAAACTTTTGTTTTATTTCTCTTTGGTCAGAGAGACTTACAGATTAGTCCATTTCTTCTGCTAAATTGAATCCTGGGCGATGTTTTTCAACCTTTTTATCTTTCTGCACACTTAAACCTATATTTACCTTCTACAGAACACTTAAATTATGTTGATCAAAAAAAAGTGTTAATAAAAAGAATACACTTACTGTGCTGTGAACTTGTATTGAAAGTAATTTAGTTAAAGATCTTTAAACAATGTCATGGCACACGTAAGATCCTCTTACTGCATATCAGGGTGCCACAGCACATGGGTTGAAAATCACTGCCTTAGAGAATTAGGTATTTCTTTAAATGGGGATTGGAAACTGGAAGAGGTGGTCGGAAAATTCTGGAACCTTAGGCACTGTTCAGAAAAGGTTGGTTGGGGAGAATGACTTATGTGTATGAAGTTGGGAACAAGAATGAATCTTGAGGACACTGGACATTTGGCCGTAACAGAATTGAAAAGACGCAGAATGTAGGTGAGGTAGTGGACAGGTGGAATGATAGGAAAGGTAAGCTCTGCATGTGTTACGATTCGTTTCAGAGGCCAGCCTAGCCAGAGCTGGTGATGGCACTGCCATAGGGAGGCATTTCCCTCCCTCTGCCCCAGCCCTAAGCACTAAGTGGTCACCAATGTCCCCAGGCCTGGGTGTGGCCCTGGCATCAGCCCTGGCAATGCTACAGCACTTTGTTGGAGTTTTGTTCTCATTTGTATTAGAGCTCTTTAAAAGTACAGCACATGTCTTAATTATTTTTGTATTTTTACCACTTAGTTCAGGGTATGCCATTTTTTTTTTTTTTTTTTTTTTTTTTTTTTTTTAGAAAAGGTTATTTATAAATACTTTGCTGAGGAAATGAATGAGTATTAAATGATAGAGGTAAATTCTAATCGATGAATTGTAGATAAACTGAGACCAGGTCAATCCACCTATATTTAGCTAACAGTGAATCAGAGCCTTTAATTTTCTGTTTGATATGGGCTGTCAGGAGCTTAAACATGAAAAATAAGAAACAAAAACTAAATAAGCAAATAGTTCATATTGTTTAGTTTAGAATACAAAATGGAATTCAGAGAGACTCCTGGAATCTTACATCAACTCATACTATAATTCATTTTGCCCATCAGTCCCAAGTGTGCCATATTTTGGGGGGAAATCTAGGTTTGGTGGCCAGCACTGGGAAAGGTGAGTCATTTCTGGTTGGTGCTTAACTAGCCAAGTGAAGAAGAAAAATCACAGATTCCACTTCATATCTTTTGGAGAGACCCATTTAATAACAATTTCCTTAAAATGTGTAGACCTCTGGACATCATTCTGATTGGGCACCAGTATCAGTTGTAATTTGACAATTGTAAATATAATACCTGTTGTTTTCTTTCTTTCTTTTTTCCCCAGCAGAATTGGGAGAGTTGTTTTTTTTTTGTGTGTGTGTGTGTGTGTGTGTTATTGTTTGTTGAGATAGAGTCTCACTTTTTGTTACTCTGGGCTAGAGTACAGTGGCATCATCATAACTCACTGCAGCCTCCAATTCCTGGGCTCAAGTGATCCTCCTGCCTCAGCCTCCTGAGTAGCTGGTAATACAACCCATGCTTCCATGCCCAAATTGTGTTATTTTTTGTAGAGATGATGCGATGCTGAGGCTGATCTCCAGGTTTTGAGCTCAAGCAATCCTCCCTTTTCAGCCTTCCAGGGTGCTAAGATTATAGGCATGAGATGAGCTGTTGTGCTTGGCCTCTTTGAGTATTATTGAATTACTTGTGTGATGATCTCTGATACACCTGTTGGCCCCTCTGTAGATATGGTTACTTGTGGAGAATCAATTCAAGTTTTTAAAAGGGCAATGTTTTATTCCAAAAATAATTTATTTTGGTGGTTTATTATAATTATCTAAATTGGTTTTCTTCTTGAAAAAAAAAAATGGTCCTCGGTTTCTGAGACCAATATTTTACCTGAGAAATAAAATAGATTCCCATTCAGCTTTTCCACAGGGATGGTTTTAGCATCCTTAATCTCCTGTGGGGAGTAGGTAAGGAACCGCTCAAGATTGCCCCTTTTATTTCTAGTTTGAAATGTTTGGCCCTGTGCCTAGAAATTGAGTATGCACAAGGTCTAGGAGTCCAATACACATTCTTGTTAACCTGGCTCCTTGGTCGCGGGTCCTGTACCTTGATATTTCTACAGAAGTCACCAATAAGTGAAAAAGGCATCCTAAAAATTTTGAGATAACTCTTTCGCAAAATAAAAAAACTAAGTGTTTATTTTTCCCCCATTCATTTTCTTTAAGTTATTTGCTTAATTTTTAAAAGTTATCTAATTTAATAATTCCCAAGATTTGAGTATATCTTAAAAAGTTTTAAAATATCAATGAACAGTTACAGTCATAAAAGTAGAATGCATAATACAATGTAACCTCTATATAACTCAAATTCAAAAATTGTCAATAGTTTCCCACCTTTCTTTGCCTATTTCTTTTTCTTTTCTTGTTTTCTCTGCTGAAACATTTGAAAGCAAATACATTATTTCATCTCTACATATGTGTGTATCTAAAAAAAAAAATTACGACTCTTTCTTTTAAATGTAACCATAGGACCATTGTCACATCTAACAAAATTAAAAATGAGTTTTGGTCTCATGTGATCCCCAATTAATAATTGATTTCCCAGATTGTGTTTTTACTGTTGTCTGTTGAGGATATACACATTTAATGTACAAAATGTAGTTGAATCCCCACGTGATACACATTGATTAAGAACACAATGCTGTGACCTTGGTAATACTTTTAAATGCAATTGTATTTCACTGTTCTCCATATCATCTATATATATTTAGAAAACAATAGTGCATGTGTGTGAAATATTTTTCAGGCTACAGAAAAAGGGCTTGATGACCACAGGCATTTCTCCTATTTGTAATAATCTGTCAGCCCTTCTCAGGCTGTGAGTTTTAGATCTTGGCTAGGTTTGTTAGTTATAGATAATTCTATTTTAGACCAAGATTTTAATTTATATTTGTATTTGTTGTTTTCATTGCATTTTATTATTGGTTTTATTGTCAAAGAATTATACACTGACTTTTCTTGATGGAATTTTAGTTGGAACTCTGTGTTATCGTTCTAGTAGTTTTCTGAGGTTTTATACCATGGAGTACTTAATAAATGAGATGATTTTTGATATTTTGGCATACTAGAATCTGAGCTTCTTTGTGCTTGATTCTCTATTCCATTTTCATACTATTTCTTGGTTACTAATATAGTTCTGAAATGTGAATTTTGCGCTATCCCTAAGTTATTTTTAAATTAAAATTATATCTTATGCTTAAATTCTAAAAACTATAATCTCAATAAGAGATTACTTTATTAAGAAAGTAAAACCTATTCATTGCAGAAAATTTAGAAACTATAGAAAAATGAAATGAGTAAACCAACCTGTTATAATCTTGTAACCTAGAGAAACCTGCTAATGTCTTGATGTACAGATTTCTAGTCTTTTGTCTCTGTCTTTCATGGTTTGGCTTATTCTGCATATGCAATTTAATATTCTACTTTTTCCATTCAACATTGTGTTGTCTTTTCCTGTTTTATTGTGCATAGAAATATGATTTTTATAGGCTCAATAATATTTCATCATATGAGTATATTGTATTTACATAAAAGTGCTGTCTTTGCCAAGCTTGTACATACTCATAAATATTATAACTAAATCAACAAACACTGTGTTATATATTTCTTTAATTATTTAAAAAATAATTTAGAAGAGTTATTTAGTAATTATTAATTGGTGACAGATCTTTTAAACTAACTGTTTGTGAAATACTAGATACAATTTCCTTGTTGGCTTCAGCCCTAAATCACTAGGATATGTTCTGCACCTCCCAAGGTCAGAGACACTGGGCATCCACCACTCCCCCTTCTCACCACCTCACTTCTGCCTCACTGCATTATGTCCGGCCATATTACCCCAGGGAACTCCAAATTCTCACTCAGTCAAACTGTCACAAAAGTACTTCCAACTCTCATCCCCTAACTGACATGCAGTCTCATGTATCCCAAACACAGCACAATTCTCAGCAAAATCAAATAGTTTTCAATGAACAGAACCTATCTTTGAAGGGCAATAACACTTATGGAGGCAATTCTCAGTCATTAAATAGATAGCTGTTTTCCAGGACTAGCTGTAGAGTTGCTAAGAGATGAGGCAATGAAACATACCAGGCACTTAGCATAATGTTCCACACACAGCACTTACAAAAAGTTACATGATGATGTGATGACATGATGATGATATTGATAGATATATCTCCTTCATGAATATATGGCGTTGAACCTCGTGAAGTTGCCATTTTCATAGGCCAGTGGTATGTGGGAAGCAGACAGGCTGAATTCCTCAGGGACCTTCCAACCCAAGGTAAAGTGCCCTGTCAGGGGGATGTCTCCGTGACGGTCCCTGCAAGGGGACTGAGCAGTGCAGGCAGGCTACGATCTTTAGATTTTTCATCAGTAGATTAAATTAGGGACGTTAACTTGTTTCCCCCCTTCTCTTCTCCCTGTATACATTATCTGGGCATTTTGGATGTTCTATTACCGTATGTTCTTATTTACCCAACCTTCCTAGGGGCCTTGAGCTCCCCTTTCTTTTATCTTTAACTGCTGTTCATTCTTGCACGTTTACGCTGTTGCTGTACTCAGCATTAGACTCCCGAGAAGCTGGACCGCTTCCGCATTGGTCTGAACTGCCAGCAGGCATGAAAGACTGTACTCGCCTCCTCAGGCTCTCAGGCCTTGGTGCACTAAGTTCGTGAGAAAGTCTTGCATTTTCTCCAGCATCATCTCCTACTGGCCACTGTCTCAGGTTGAGGTCACAGAGAACCCCGAGTGGTATGTAAATGATACTCCGTAGAAGATGCTGAAATATATTTAACACATTTTGATAAGAACCTCTGGGTTGAAGTAGAAGCCAAAGGTACCTGAAAACATACCATCCACTGAGAAAGCTCTGTGGGTTGCATCAATCATTCTCCTGCTACTACTAACTACTATAAATACTGTATTTGTATACATTTGCTTTCAAAGAGAAATTTTATTTAGGAAGAACAAAGAGAAAGTTTAGGGCACTTCCAAAGAAAGATGGAAGTGAGCTCCTCTTGTGATGGAAAGAAGGTGAACAAGACCTCCTTTTTTTTTTTTTTTTCTTTGAGACAGGGTCTTATTCTGTCACTTAGGTTAGAGTGCCATGGCCTGCAAGAGTTGATTATAGTATATGCAAATACCTCCTATTGTAGATAAACTGGAATAAATAGGCACTGTATAGTCAAAATCTCACAATAAGATCAATAAAAATCAAAGGAGTAAAAGAGACTTAGAAGGGAAAAAAGACGTCATGACAAAGCAAACCAGATCTTTTTTCAGGATGGCAGTTGCACAGCTTAACAGGCAATTAAAAGGTTTGGCATGAAGTTTATCGTGGACTGAGATGATGAATTTCACAGAATACAGAATAAATTTCACATCTTTACCTTACATTGTATAAAAATAATAACTCAAATGGATTAAATACCTAAACTTAAGACCTAAAACTATAAAACTCCTAGAAGAAAGTATAAAATTAAAACTTCACTACTGGGAGGCCTGGCTAGGTGGCTCACACCTGAAATCTTAGCCCTCTGGGAGGCTGAGGTGGGGAGATCACTTGAGCTCAAGGAGTCCAAGACCACCCTGAGCAAGAGCAAGACCCCTTATCTATTAAAAATACAAAAACTAGTTGGGCATTGTGTGGGTGCCTGTAGTCCTAGCTACTTGGGAGGCTGAGGCAGGAGGACTGCTTGAACTCAAGAGTTTGAGGTTGCTGTGAGCTAGTCTGAGGGCCTGGTACTCTAGACCAAGTGACAGAGCAAGACTCTATTTAGAAAAAATAAAAAGGTCTCTCTCACCTTCTCTTCATCATGAGAGGAACCCACTTCCAACTCTCTTTGGAAGTGCCCTAAACTTTCTCTTTGTTCTTCCTAAATAAAATTTCCCTTTGAAAGAAAAAAACAAAAAGAAAGAAAAAAAGAAAAGAGGAAAAAAATTAAAAATAAAAAAAAAAAACTCTTGAATTTGATAATGATTTATTGAATAAGACATCAAAGGCACAGGCAATAAAATCCAATATAGAAAAATGGAACTACATCAAATTTTTAAACTTCTGCCCATCAAAGGAAATAATCATCCCAGGAAAAGCAGCCTTTGGAATACAATCAAATATTTGCAAATCATATATCTGCGATAACATAAGGGATTACTATCCAGAATTTATGAGGCACTTATTCAACTCAACAACAAAGATAACCCAAGTTTCAAAAATGGGCAAAAACCTGAAATAGATATTTCTCCAAAGCAGAAATGCAGATGGCCAACAAGCATATGGAAAGAGAAATGCCAGTCAAAACCATGACCTATCACCTCACACCCAAAGAATGCTATCAAAAGAACAGGAAATAACAAGCATTGGCAAGAATTTGGAGAAATTGGAACTTTGGGGCTCCCCATGATGGAAATGTAAAATGGTATAGTTGCTACAGAAAACTGTATGAGATTCATCAAAAAATTATATGTAAGGCCAGGCACGGTGGCTCACACCTGTAATTCCAGTATTCTGGGAGGCCAAGGCAGGTGGATTGCCTGAAATTAGGAGTTCGAGAGCAGCCTGAGCAAGAGTGAGACCCTATCTCTAAAATATAGCCAGGTGGTGTGGTGGGTGCCTATAGTCCCAACTACTTGGGAGGTTGAGGCAAAAGAATCACTTGAGCCCAAGAGTTTGAGGTTGCTGTGAGCTTTGATTCCATGGCATTCTACTGGGTGCAAGAAAATAAGACTCTGTCTAAAAAAAAAAAAAAAAAAAAAAAATTAAGAGTAGAATTACCATATGTCCCAGCAGTCACAGGTGTGGGTATGTATCCAGATGAATTTAAAGCATTATGTTTGCTCATGTTCATTGGGGCATTATTCACAATCCCAAGTGTTGGGTAACAGATATGGTGGTATATAAGCACACAATGGAATATTACAAAGCCTTAAAAAAGAAGAAAATTACGCCACATGTTACAACATAGGTGGACCTAAAGGTGATTGTGCTAAGTGAAACAGGCCAGTTAGAGAAGGACAAATGCCATATAGATTCATTCACATGAAGGAAGGATCTGTAGTCGGAATCCTAGAAACAGAAAGTAGAAAGATGGCTGCCAAGGGCAAGGTGAGTAGGAGAGAGAAAATTAGTATTTAATGTGCATACAGGTTCAATTTTGCACAATGAAAAAGTTCCAGAGACCTGTTGCATGACAATATACTTAACACTACTGAACTGTGCACCTTGAAATGGTTAAGATGGCAAATTTAACGTTATATGTCCCTTTTTTATATACCACAATTTTTAAAAAAAGGTTGAAGCACATTTCTTCTCATCAGTTTCCAAAGTTTCAAAGTAAATTTTTGCTCTGCGAGTTATTTAATCAATTAAGACTCAAATTTTACTGAAACCATTGGAGATGACACAAATGATGGGAGTTAATGCCCCCAGCGTTTCGAGCCTCTGGCCATCTGCTTTTCAGAGTAGATGAATCTTGAAAACAAATGAACATGTGACATATGGAGGAAAGGAAACTTGGGGCTCTGCTGAGACCTCCAAAGACTAGCACTATCCGCTCAGTCTGAAAGCATTTCTCTTACATAGAGGCAGGTCTTTCATACTGTGGGCCAAACAATTTCTTCATATAAATAATCTCCCGTGGTTTCGTTGGTCTCAAGTTCCTCTGTTTTGACCATTCAGCTTCAAGCACAGGAACCTGCATGCTTGATTGATTTCACTTCTGGTCAATTCCTTTCATGTTCCTTTCTCGCTTTCACACCCAAGTTTTTCTTCCTAGGTGAGATATAGGATAGGTTATAATAAACAATAAGATATAAATCTTCCTACAGCCATCAAAGCTGAATTGTTTTTTTTAGGAGATCTTTACGGCAGCAACTAAGGGCATTCTTGGTATAGATCACTGGCTAAACCAGTCACAGCAGTAGCACCTGGGAATTTATTAGAAATACAAACTCTGGAGCTCTACCCCAAACCTACTGAGTCAGAAACTCTAGGAATAGGGCCCCTGCAATCTGTGTTTGCATAATCCTCCAGGTGATTCTGATGCCAGCTGAAAATTGAGTGCCTCAGTTTGTAAATCTGACAGAGGCCGAATAAAGGCCATGTGTGAGGAGTGACAGCAGGTGGCAGTATTTGACTATTTCTGCCTTTTTTACAAACTCAGTTTCACCATAGAGCAAATCAAATTTATCTTTGAAAATTTACTGTGGGTTACTGGTGACTTAGTGAAAAATAAATGCCATTGCTATTTTGCTTCCTAAAAAAAGAAGAAACACTTTTAGAAGAAAAACTGAACATGCAGAATCAAAATCTAAAAATAAAATGTGCATTTTTTTTTCTTTTATGATCTTTTTGGAAAATGTAACTTTGGAGGTATGTTTAAAATCCTATTACATCAAGATAATAAAATGCCCATTCTGGACTTCCTTAGGTATAGTCAATAGGACTTTCATTCCTCTTCCCCAGGTCCTGCTCTTCTACTTTTTTTTGTTTCCTATTTTGTGCAGCCATGACTTTTACCTGCCCAGTTTACATATATCTCCTTGGTGAGAACATCAAGATTAAGTATAATTTATATTTTTTGAAAGGATTCCTTGTCATGCAAGTCAGAATTTTAATCAGAGCCAAATAGGATGGATTTGGGCAAGAACTACCGTTGTCTTAGGAGATCACATGACATACACATGATTTCACAGCAAAAGAGTCAGGCTTTCTGAGCAAAGGATTCTTTTCCCCACTGGTGGGACCAACACCAGTTGCTTTTTGACCCCAGTGGCTCCAGGGACTCAGCCTCATCTGCCTGGAGCCTTCTCCACGGCTGCCCTCCCAGTGACCCTTCCTTGATCACAGAGGTTGGGCCACTGCACTGGGCTTGCTCAAAGGAGGAGCCTGGAGACCACACTGAACCCTGGCCACTGCCTGTCCCTTTCACGATACTCCTCAAACACAAAGACTTTTTAATTTTTACATTATTATACCTTTTATATATGTGTTATAATAGCATTCAGTGCCTTCTCAAAGAGAAATCACTCCTGCGGTAACAGTCAGGGCTATACCATCTTTAACTGAAGCTTTGTTTTCTGGTGTTCTTTTCACTAGAACAGCAGTTTGTTCTTGTGAGCAATCATAAACTACAGAGGCAGGATTCCAGGCATGGAGGGTGATGTTTGGTCTTCTCTACCAGCACATGAAGTATTTGGTTCTGATGCAATGTTACATTTCATGTTACGCTGCTGGGGCAGAGAAATTCTTCAGTGCCTCTCAGCTCACGATCCTATCTCATCCTGAGTTCACGTTTCATTATTCCCCAAGCCAAGAATATACGGGGTCTGATCCGCAGCCAATAATGTGATTCTGGGACATAGATTGGGATTACTGAAGATAAAGTGGCCTGGCCGTGTGGCATACTGTAAGCACACACGTGCTTATTAGATTGCATCCCATCTCCGCAGCGCTGCCCTCCTGCCAAGACTGACCACATACCTCCCCTCAGCTCCCATGTGAGTCACGAGTTTGCTTTCATTCCAAAAGCAAAACATAACGGGAAAGAGGCCCAGTGCCGCTCAAGAGCGACAAGCTGTTGGTTTGTTTGGGGACAGAGCCTGCCTTCCAGCTGATGCAGCACCCCAATAACGCCAAGTGGCGCCTGCAGCCCTCTCACAGGTGCAAGCTATTTCTTCCTGAATGAATCACCAATTCTCCGCTCAGATTTTTGTGCTGCTCACTGTTGCTTACATCATAAACACGTGGAGGCTGCAAAACCTAACACATCTTTCCAAACATCTAAAAGGAGCTATTAGCCTAAGCGTCTCCTTCCTTTTATGGTAATAACCGAGGTCTGAACCACTCCCAGTTCAGAGCCTCATCTGTAAGGACTGTGAAAGTCAAAGGCAGTATCCACAGCTGAAGACCTGAAGTAGTTTTTTAATGACCCCAATACAAAGTGGCAGGTGATGGTCAAGCACTTTTTAGATTATGTATGTGGGACCACCGCAGGATCTCAGGAGCCTGGGGAGCATTTTGACATCCTTGAGGGGAATCCACTTGGTCTTAAGGGAAAGATCAAGGAGGCAGAAATGGCTTTATGATTTTATCTTTCCATCTGCAACCTCCCTATCCAAAGGGCCCTAAGGTTGGGGAAGGCGCTCATAGTTTCTTGACAAGTGTACAGTGCAGACTATCTACATCCAAATTATCTGGATAATTCCCTACAGGTTTATTCTGAGCCTCTACCACACCCCTGCACCCCTCAGGGACTCAGAAGTACTGGATTTGGGGCCCCAGGCATCTGCATTTTAGGAAGACTCTTGGGTAATCTTTTTGGATACCGAATTGTGTGACTCATTTATCCAGGATTTTAAGAGACTTTCAGACTATTAACTACTAACAGTGGGATTCCCTGAAGGGTTGTCATGGGTCCCATGCCTTCAATTGAATCTTCATACAGAATGGCCATATAGGTGATTGTTCTCATTATGTATATATCATCCTCCAGGACACAGATCTCAATTAAACCTTCAATTAAACCTTCTCAAATCTCAATTAAACCTTCATACAGAATGGCCATATAGGTGATTGTTCTCATCACGTATATATCATCCTCCAGGACACAAATCTCAAGGGCAGTAACCAGATCTTTCACTTCCTTTACGTATTCAGCAATGGCAATGACAATGCCCTTGTAAGTAAATAAGACGTATAATCTTGTAAAACTAGACATAAAATAAGGCATGGAGTAAGTAAAACAAGACAGAAAACATTACTTGGATTGGTTGTCTTGCACTTGAAAGACGTCCCACTGGTATTTAGCTGGACTCCAGAGTAAGTCTTGCCTGATTGCCTAACTTCACTGAAGCCTTCAAGGACATGGCAAGGTTGATGAGAAGGCTTAACTGGCTATTGGCAAAGTTCTGTTAAGAGGACAGTTCTTACTAACTGAGCTGAGACCTCAAGTGACCCCAGAGAGGCCCGAGTGCTAGGAATAGAGCCCACTATACTGGATGTTCAGTAAATGCTCACTGCACGAAGGAGGTCTGTGGCTTCATCACTTCTCCACGCTTGCTAATTGAGAGCATCCCCCGCCTTCTCATCCGGTCACTTCATTCTTGCTACCCTGCATATTTGCTTCTGTAACCAGAGTATAAGAAACAATAGCAATACTTAATTTGAAAATTGCCAGTGTATTAAGAGGAAGGGTGACAGTGAGTTTAGTCAGACACTTCTGAGGTTCCCCATGGGAAAGCCTATTCTGCTACCACTGAGACAACTCCACTCATTCAATTCAGGCAGGAACTCCAAGGCAATTAAGTTTTAGAAAAAATTAAAATGCTCAAGTCTCCAGGATACTGTTCTGAGAAACTTTACCTCTTTTCTGCTCTATGTAAACATTGTCTTAAATATGGTATTTGAAAAAGAATATTTCATGTGTGCTATCATGTGCAGGTCAGGGGCCCTTCTCTATTTAGAATGCAAACTCGGTGAAGAAAGGAACTAACATTGTACTTAATAATCTTCACAGGCACAAATAATTTACAGAGTTGGAGCAGCTTGCAGGCAGTTAAGAAATATCTCAATATAAGAATGAGTGACAACCAGGACCCTGGCAAAAAAATGTAGCCAGGAAACCACCTCGTGCCAAGAGAGAACTGTTAGGTCTAAGAAGGATGCTCTAGGGATTCCAGGTGAAGTTCTTGCTAAAAAAAGGTTCAGATCCAAATGCTTCCTTGCTCCCAAGGAACAGCCTGACTCCACATGCTCTTTTGGGAAAGAAAAAAGGAGAGGGAAGAATGGAAAAAGGAAGAAAAAAATGGAATGAAGAAAAGGGAGAAAACAAATGAAAAAGAAACTCTCAGCAGAAGCAAACAAAGTCGAGGCTAAAGTATTTCTTTTCTTTTTTTCTTTTTCTTTTCTTTTTTTTTTTTTTTGAGACAGTCTCACTATGTCATCCTCGGTAGAGTGTCCTGATGTCATAGCTCACAGCAACCTCCAACTCTTGGGCTTAAGTAATTCTCTTGCCCCAACCCCCCAAGGCTGGGACTACAGGCACCTGCCACAATGCCCGGCTATTTTTTGGTTGCAGTTGTCATTGCTGTTTAGCTGGCCCGGGCTGGGTTTGAACCTGCCAGCCTTGGTTTATGTGGCTGGCATTGTAACCACTATGCTACAGGTGCCAAGGCTAAAAGTATTGATTTGCACTTTTTCATTCAGCTTCTCAGCCTCTGTCCTGAGCCTGCTGTAGGACAATGACCCCTTCCCATCAGGAAACAGGTGTCTCCTGCCAATTAGGATTTAAAAATCAACAGGGGCTTCTTGAGAGAATGATGGCAGGTCTAATTGCAAGAAGCAGCCATAGAGCCCTTGGCTGCACCAGGGCAGGTTTTATTAATCCCCATTTTGCTGGGTGCCTGGCACCATGCTGGGGTCAGCTCGCCTGTCACAGGGTCAAAGCTGTAAAATGTAGGACGAGTACTGAATGACCTGAGCTCAGCAAAAGGGCTTAGAGTGCCCATCACTGACACAGGGAGGCAGGCATGTCAAAGTCAAGTGAACACAAAGGCACTGTCAGCAAGAGAAGGAACTCGAAGGGTCACCACCACAGAACGTGACAGCAGTTCACACAGGCTAGGGGATTCACTCAGTCTTCCTGTGTTTTACCAGTAAGAACCCCACCCCTGTGTCCAGGACAAGAACTTGGGAGTTTCTCAGAAGCAAAGTTGCTGATGCTTGCTTTTGTGAACATACTTATTCTTTTATTACCTAAACCTTAGTTTCTTGCTTTTATACCTGGCTTAATTTTTTACCTCTAGTGATGACTAGAGGTATAAAAAAAAAAAAAAAAAAAAAAAAAAAAAGGGTGATAGTGAAGTATTCCATTAGCATAGATTTGGGAAAGCAAAGCAAAACCCAACAAATCTGGCCCTCAGCCTGTCAAGACAGAAATTTTTAAAACAAATTGAAACTTGACTTGAAAGAGTTTCCCACGATTTCCTAGTGGCAGAGCCTGCCTAGATTCCCCGTGACTCTTCTATGAGTGTGTCCCCAGGCAGTGTATGTGCAAATACAGAAGAACCTCTGTAAGTTGACCACCCAAAGGACTGTGACCAAGTGGTCAACGTATGGAGGTGGTCAATATCAGGAACCAGTTCTACTTAGTGATACATACCTGTGGTGCACGTCCAGTCTATGAAAATTAGGTCAACTTTAAGGAGCTGGTCAATGTAAGAAGGTGGTCAACTATGGAGGTGCTACTGTATATGTTCATATGCATATGTATGTATGTATGTGTATGTGCAGAGGCAAATAGTACCTCTCCAGGAAGCCCTTCTTCACCCTCTGTCTTTCAGAGCACATTCTTTATGCGTGCATAACAGCTTTGCTTTGAATGTCTTTCCCATTTGCTTTTGTACCTGGCTCATTCATTACTAGAGTGCCAACTTTTTTTGTTTGTTTGTTTTAGAGACAGAGTCTTACTTCATCACCCTCGGTAGAGAGCCGTAGTGTCACAGCTCACAGCAAACTCCAACTCCTGGGCATTCTCTTGCCTCAGCCTCCTGAGTAGATGGGACTACAGGCACCCGCCACAACGCCTGGCTATTATTTGTTGCAGTTTGGCTGGGGCCGAGTTTGAACCCACCACCCTCCGTATATGGTGCCCGTGCCCTACCCACTGAGCCACAGGTGCCACCCCCATTTATATACTTTTTAGAAACCAACCCCTTCAGACTTTTCCTTGGGTTCTTCCTTACATACCACCTGATGTGATGGTCACTCCCTTATTCCAAAAATCTTTAGTGCTTCCTTATAAAACAAAACATGATGTTTTTAACTTCCGCTGCTATGATCGGGTTACGCTGCTCTAGCCAAACCCAGCTATTGCCTTTCCCTCAAGGACAAATATCTTTCAAGGGCTAGTTCAAGTACATTTCCCTGATAAATTCCCTCCTTTGAATTCCCATCAGGACTTTTCTTTCGGCACTAAGTTCTGCCATCTCGTCACCTTTGCTAGACTTAGAATTCCTGAGGGCAGGATAAGTACCTCCTTGTGAGTACTGTCGGCAAGTTTAGTCATCTAAGAGCTTGTGACCGTGCTGGACAGGACCCAGACAGGAGATCTACAGTGCCAACTTTCTGAGGGTTGATGTCTGTTTTAAATATCTTGATAAGCTTATCATCTACCATGGTACCTGACATATATGTGAGTGTTTATAAATGTTTCTTTAAACTTTCACTTCCTAAATCAGGAGGTGTGGAATCTATCTCCAAAGCATGCTAACAACTGCCAAGGCAAACAGAGCGCAACCATGCGGTTCTGTTGCCATCTAAGAAGTCATTCCTTTAAAATGCCAGTGACGACAGGAAAATCCAAGAAACATTCCTCCAGAAACACATGCAAACATTCACTGTGGAATGCCTTGGCATTCTCTTGGTGAGAGCCTGGCAGGGAGGAAAATGAAACCGGAGACCAACATTTGCTCATAGAAATGTACTATAGACTTTAACTTAGGCAGTGCTGAGAGGTCAGGGTCAAGTGGATTAATAGGATGAAGAGTTTTCCGAGGAGAAATTCTGCAGGTTGTGTGAATATGTTAAAGTCTGTGTGCAGAAATGAGTTCATACACAAATGCAATCCTTTTAAACTAACAATGCCTGGAAACTTACTCTATATTATCTTTTGTTCTACCAACAGAACCCAGAGTATGTTGGTCCCACAGTGTCACCCTAAGGAGTCTCGTGTTGGTCTCTGAGGAGGTCTGGGTGTCATGCAAACAGAAACCAGCCCGGTTCTGTTCTTTATCACTATGGTGGGCCCGTGTGGGATGTACTAGGAGCGCGGGGAGTTACTTCAGGTAACAGTTTAATCTCTTAGCAAAAAGGAATTGAGATCCTTACGGGTGGGGCCAAAGGAGTGAAGTCAGGAGAGATTTGAAGAACACTTCACAGCTGATGTGGGTAAGCCTGGAGAGGGAAGAGAGAAGAAAAGGTTGATATTAAACTCAAAGTTTATAGTCTGGAGAACGGGGTGGAAGGTATGGCATAAACAAAGATAGGGAGGAGCGGAGAATGTGCTCGTTTGTGGTTTGAAATAAAAAGCTAAATTTTTGGAGACATTAAATACATAATTTTAAAGTAAAGGTAAACTTGTAAAAAGGAGGCAGATTTTTACCTCGATAACTGAATCTATAGCTAGTAAGGGATGTTCCCTCAATAAAATATTTTAATATCATGGATCACGATGTACAAAAATAAGTCTGTATAAAGTGGTAGAATTAAAGATCCGTCTTATAATTTTAGATAATGTGTACATAGTATAAAAGGAAGAGATCAGCACACATACGCAATACAAAGCTCAATTTGTCACTCGCTTGAGCAAGGAAGAACTCTGCTGGGCAGGCACAATCTCATTGCAGAAAGAGTCTTAGAAAGGATCTGGGGAAGAACGTATTCTGGGTTGTGTCAATGACCGCCGTGGGAGAAGGTTATCCCAGTCTGGGAAGGGGTGACGGCAGCGTGGCTCGCAGTAGAAGCACGTTCGCCAGGATGAGCCACCCAATGGCTGACTTTAAAATGGCAAGGCCGCCGCTGATTGGTTGGCTTTCAGAGTTGTGATCCCAGCAACGAGTTGTCACTGATGAGGTGAGCGTAAAACCAGCTTCAGTGTTTTCTTGCTACCACAGTCCTTGCATTGAAATTTATTGATTAAATGGAATTAAAATTAGTTTCTAATCTTTACTGGTTAGCAAAGCTATAGAACTCTCAGGCTTTTCCTGGCAACATGGGGACTTCAGCTCTTGATTATTCTTGATAAACACCAAAGCAGTAACAACCTAAGAGGTTATTTTGCTATATTACTGCTCTGAAATTTCTTTTAAAGTGTCTCCATTCTAGAACTTCTCATAATATCATAATAACAAAAAAATAATATCATAATAACAAAAAAATCTTCAATCAATGAAAGATTTCCAAAATTGCCAATGTTTTAAATTGTTGTGATCTTACCAATTAATAGATCTATCCTGATTTGGCCAGTACCTAACACAGCCTTTCATTTTTCTTTTTTTCGTGATGCTGTGCATTGCCTTACTCAAATCTGGTACTGAAATTAGTCGAAATTCAGAAAGGTTCCTAACTGAACTTAGGGGCCATGTCTATGTACTGTGAGTTTTTCTCCCTAAGTGCTCGGTGGCGCCTGTCAAGCTGTTTAGATACTTTGAATTCCTAGGTAATTTTTGGTAAGGCACCATTTGGTTCCCTTACAGCCGATGTCTGGGGCTGTATGTGCGTCAGCTGTGTGCTGGGCCTGACAGGCTGACAGAATGCTTGCTAAGTGGATCTCTAAACACATATGGCTGAGAACATATGCCTTCTCTGCATAGGACCAACAGAAGGTCTGCATTTTTTGGAATCCACCACACTGTTTATATTGTGATGTCATGTTTGGAAACCGTTTTAGTTTTTCTTTTAACACTGTTGAAAGAGACTCTACCTCAAATATTATCAAACTGGAAATAGCACTCGATTTCAGATATTGTGCCACGTGGCTCTTATTATAACACTAACTCCGGGGCATTCCAGTTCCCTAGGATCCTAATTAGATCCTTCCTCAGTCTTCAAAATTCCTTCAAAATTGCTTGGTCCTGATGCCTGGTGGAGGGCTTGACATGTAGTAGGTGCTCAATAAGTGTTTGTTGAATAAAATAATCAGTAAGGTTTTAGTGCCAGATGTAAAAATACTGTTTCAATGGAAACAAAGATAGTATTTTTCTTTTATTATGCTCATTTCTAAATTATAATCAACTATAATACTTAGAATTCCCAAACAAAAGAAATGTTGGCAAAAATCATTTCCAACCCCTGTATTTACTTACAAAAACTCCTGAAAAATAAGAGTGAAGAAGAGATTGGATAGTAACCTTGCTGTCAGGAAATGTATCTCCTGATTCTTTGTTGTTCTTTGTAATATTAACGGGGCCACAAATGTTTTGGTTACATGAATTGCTTTTGTACAGTTTCAGTCAAAGTTACAAATGTACCCATCACCCAGATAGTGTACACTATACCCATAAGTTGTGAATTTCCCTCCCATGTGCTTTATTTTTTGTTGAGTTTTACCCCAATGTGCACATGGGTGTTGATGGTTTAGTTCCAATTTAATAGTAAGTATATGTGGTGTTTGGTTTTCCATTCTTGTGAAACTTCACTTAGAAGAATGGTCTCCAGTTCCATCCAGGTTGTTACACAAGTTATTATTTCACCCTTTTTAGTGGCTGAGTCATACTCCATGGTATACATACACACATTTTATTAATCCACTCACATATTGATGGACACTTGGGTTAATTCCCAACTTTGCAGTTGTGAATTGTGCTGCAATACATATTTGACTGTACATAGGTATTTCATAAAGTGCCCAATAGTGGGACTGTTGGATCAAATAGTAGGTATACTCGTATTTTTTTTGCGGTATCTCCATAGGTCTTTACATAGAGGTTATGCAAGTTCATAGCCTCACCGTCAATGTCTAAATGCTCTTTTTTCTCTGCATCCGTTCAAACATCTGTTGGTTGGGGAGTTTTGAAAAACCTGTTCTTACTGGAGTTAAGTGATACCTCCTGGTGGTTGTAACTTGCATTTCCCTGATGATTAGAGATGTTGAATATTTTTTCATATGTCTGCTGGCCATTGGTCTATCTCCTTTTGAAAAGCTTTTCTTTATGTCTTTTGTCCACTTTTTAACGATGTTGTTTAATTTTATTTATTTATTTATTTTTGATGATTTGCTTGAGTTCTTTATAGATCTGGTTATCAGTCTTTCATTAAATGTATAGCATGCAAATATTTTCTCCCATTCAGTAGGTTTTCTATTCAGTCTACTAATTGTTCCTTGGCTATGCAGAAGCCTTCTAATTTAATCAGGCCCCATTTGTTAATTTTTATTGTTGCTATGATTGCCTTTGAGGTCTTCATAAATTCTTTGCGTAGGCCAGTATCTATAAGAGTTTTTCCAATATTTTTCTTCTAGAATCCTTATAGCTTCCTGCCTTAGTTTTAAGTCTGTTATCTATGGTGAATTAATATTTTGTGAGTGGTGAGAGTTGTGGATCCTGTTTCACTCTTCTACATATGGCTGCCAATTTTCCCAGCATCATTCATTGAATAAGGATTCTTTCCCACAGTGTATGTGATTGCTTTGTCAAAGATCAGACAGTTTTATATCGGCGTTCTCTTTTGTGGCCAGCACTGTGCTTTTTGGTTACGGTAGCCTTGTAGTACAGCTTACAGTCTGGGAATATGATGCCCCAACTTGTCCTTTATGATACAGTGCTTTCCCTCTCATCCTTATAGGTCTTTTTGCTCATGTTTTTATTTTTTTTCTAGTAGTCCAAAACAGTTTCTCAGCATCATTTTTGTATCAAGTTCACTGGACTGTTTACTCTTAGTCTCTGTGTTTTCACTAGAATAAGGTTTCGAGAACAAAGTCCTTGTGATCAGTTCCTTGCTGATACTAAATCAATAAAACATTTTCCCAATGATTGTCACTAGATACTTCAAATTACTATGTTGAACATCCTCCTTTATACACATAACACAGAAATGTCCCCAGAGAAAAGAATCCTAATGACAAAGGAAAGTAATAAATAAAAGATAAATTATATAATTTATAATCGATTTAAGGCTCAATTAAACATCAAAACATCTTGTACACGCATAGTCCACTATATAAAGTGAAAACTCATTGGTTTTTCTTGACCAGTTACAATCTCACATGTTCAAGTCACTCATTCTTTCTTTTCTCAGGCAGGAGCAAATATTACAACGCTTGAGCTCAGAGACCTTCTAGTTGAAAGATAAAAAGAAGCCTGGACCTTTAGTGAGAAGGAAATAATCAGGAATATATTTGCATATAGGGCTTTTACAAGCTGTCGATGAACTGCGTCCCACTTTACAGAAACTGAAGAGCTCCAACTGCAAAAGAATCTCGGGATAAATGTTTTGTTAGTGGGGGGGGGGAACCCTAAGATACAAATACGCATCCATAATGCTTCAATGTCAAAAACAGACCCTTGGCTGCTGCTGTGAAACCAAGTAATAGGTTCCTTTCTCTTTGTCTTAAAATGGAGCACCCATCTCACCTGGAAAAATCGAAAGGGTGGCTCGTATTCCATTGCCCTAAATAGTACGAGTCAGTGAAAACAGGCGGTGGTACTTACTCACGGATACCAGAAGAAACCAGGCTGAGCTTAATGAAAATCAGGTAGTTGTTAGGAAGAATATTAAATGAACTGTGCAAACTCAGATGTTTCAACATGTTTTCTCCAGAGGTCTGGGTCTAGGCAGAAATTGAGAGTGTGTTCACTGGAGTTAGATGCCTGAGATGTCTGCGCTCATTGCTTACAATAACCGGGAGAGGGTGACGAAGGCACATTTGGATGTTAAAGTGGGGTCCCAGTCTTTGATACTGTTCCTACTTTTCAACTGAAGAATGAGATGATATATTTTAAAAATTGATTGATTAAAATAAATAGGCTCTTCATGTTTCTGGGTAGCCATGACCAGTTCTTTAACTGCAAGGCACTGTGATGTGTCTGACCCTGTTCTATGAAGGAGGATGCGGTGTGCCGCTTCAGGATGGTAAAATGCTCCTGCCAGGGCTTCAGGAAAAATGGATGTTCCTTGGAATAATAAAAATAAGATGGTTTATTAATAGTTGTTGATCCTGACTTTGTATTAAAACAGTGAAAGAATTTAAAAGAAAATTACATTGTTCAAATCCCACCTTAAATCAATTAAATTATTACCAATGGCAATAAGGCTTTAGTTTTTTTGTTTGTTTGTTTTTTTGTTTTTGAGACAGAGTCTCAAACTGTCACCCTGGGTAGAGTACTGTGGTGTCATAGCTCACAGCAACCTCCAACTCTTGGGCTCAAAGAGATCCTCTTGCCTCCGTTTTTTTTTTTTTTTGTTTGTTTGTTTGTTTGTTTTTTTTTCTTTCTAGTTTTAGTAGAGATGGGGCCTTGCTCTTGCTCAGGCTGGTCTTGAACTTGCAAGCTCAAGCAATCCACCCACCTCTGCCTCCCGGAGTGCTAGGATTACAGGAGTGAGCCATCGTGCCCCACCAGCTGCAGTATTTTTTAAAAAGCCTCCCGTGTAGTTCTGATGTACAGCCAAGGTTTTGAAAAATGTGTTCAACCCTTGAAGGGTATTTCCTATTAGCTAGATGCTCCTCCCCAATTCCTGCCCTGAGAAGTGATTCTTCTACCTGCCTCTGCTCCTCGACATTGCTCTGGGTCAGGTCCTCTTCCCCTTATTCTGTCCTGTTGCTATAGGCTCCTGACCACTCTTTCACCCCTGCTCTTGGGTTCCCCTCATGCCCCTCCATTCTTCACACAGCTACCAGAGTGGTCTTACTGAAAATGAATCTGACCGTGACATTCCTCTGATGAAAACCCTCTGCTTCCCCACCACGGCGTCTGATGCTGGCTTACATTCACACTCCTCAGCTTGGCGTTCAATTCATCCTTCCCAGCTTCAGCTTCCACTGCTCCAGCAAATTCAATATTCCCTCCAGGACAGGGTTGCCAGACTTAATACAGAACGCCCAGCTGAGTTCAACTTTCAGATGAGCAACAAATAATGCAGTATTTGGGACATACTTTTACTAAGAAAAGCATTCTTTGTGTATCTGAAACTCAAGCTTCACTGGATTTCCTGCATCTGGGTTTGCTAATCTGAAGACACACCCAGGAGGAACTCGGGGAGTGGGGCCGCCCCTTTAACTGTGCACACTAGGCAGGCTCCGCGCCTTCTCGCTGCTCCGCCCTTGCCTGACTGCTGGAGCTGGGTGAGAACCCCCCTCTTCCTCCCAGTCAAGCTCTCCTTCCCCTCTGTACACTTTTTTTCTTCAAACTTCCATCTAAGGTGAGAATTGTCTCTGTGTCTGTCTCCTCCCCCTGCTCTCTATCTCCAGGCAAGAAAAGGAGCAACTCGATGTAGGGAACTGAACCTCCCTCAGGATCTTCATGGTCCTATCAGTGTCTGGCACCTGGTGCTCGAAAAGTGCTTGGGAAGTGACTCGAGGGCGCCCTCTGGACACTCTGGCGTTGCAGATGGAGTGAAGTAGGAGCGTTACCTTAGTTTTGGATCATAGAAGCATTACTCTTTCTGGAACATTACCAACACCCCTCAAGTCGCCTTAGCAGCCCAGGCCTGAGGATGCTGTGCTTCCCAAACACTGCAGAACACTCCTTTTGGATTTCTTTCTCTACCTTACAAAATAACCACTTTTGTTTTGAAGATACTGTTTTTGTTAGTAATCTCCTTTAGAGGAACTTCCGTAGAAAGAAATCTCTTTAAATTTAAGACTCATAACAATCACAGGAGGTGGGTTAAGGGTTAGAGAAGGGAAGTTTAAGGCTCTGGGAGGCAAGACTCCACCACAAGGTAGCTAGAAGCAGTCTTGGATTGGGGACTAAGCACATCTTACTCAGAACTGTGCTCTTTCTAATTGACTATTCTTACTCGTCTCACTTTTTAATCTGTGCTTAAGCACCAAGATCAACTTTATCCAGTCTCCAAGGTAGCCCAAGGAGCCCCCAAGTTCTGGCATTAACACCATCATCTAATTCCTCATGCACTGTCCCACGGTTGAGCTACGTGACCAATAGCATGTGGCAAAAGATATGCTGCTTCTGAGATTAGGGATAAGTGACTGACTCTCTTACTAGCTCTGCTTTTAAGTGAGCTGGGAAGAGAATTCTCTAGCCCACCAAGCCTTGAGATGAACACAGGCCTGGCTGACAGCTTGACCCTACTCTCACGAGAGGCCTGGAGTCAGAAACAGGCAGCTGAACTTCTCCTAGATCTCCCACCCTTGGATACCATACAAGGAGGCAAATGATGTTTTGAGCTGCTACATTTTAGGGCAATTTGTTACACAGCAATAGATAATGAATACACAGGCAAGTCTATCTTTCTCCAAGATGTTTTCTGATGCAGTTGAGTAGAAGAAACTTTAGGTCTCTAAAATCACATCATTTAGCCCCTTGCCTGCCTGAGTTTCTCAGGTGTTGGAGAGAGACCTTGTCTCAAGCTGGAATGCTAATGTCCAGGCCTTGCTTCTGGTGTATCGCGTATGGAGAGAAAATAGAATGATGGCTCTCTTTTGCTTCATTCAGCAATTGAGGAGCAAACATTCCCTCTTAAACCCTTGACTCTCCCCAGGGCACTGGAGGGTGGTTATTTATGGTTGATTCTGAGTTATTACTGCATAACGTACCTACAGGCAGTCTGCACAGTATTTATTGAGCAGCCTTTAATGATGAATAGAGTGAGAAACACCAGGCAAAGAATATGGTAATAACAGTACATAAATTTTATTTTCATTTAGCATGAAAGCACCTGATTTCCTTCAACATTATAAACATGTCACATTATTAGACAGTGAAAGGCTGATGACTTCAGACGTTCATTTAGACATTGTTCTGAATGGAAAATGTACTTTAATTCCAGTAGCCTCCACCATTGCAGATCATTTTGTTTTGATTTGTCTTATTTCACATTGGTTTGCTTTAATCCAAGGAGAGAAATCAACTGGAAGGTTCTCTCAGGATGGGATTGGTTATTTTAAAGATACTTTACTACTATTCTCCTGAGAACCAGAGAAGCAGCCCCAGAATAGACCATTTTATGGGAGAGTTGGCAAGTACCTCATGGTTTGTCGTTAATAAACATGATTAAAGCTAAACATTCAGAAGGAAATTCAGGTAGGCTGTGTTTTCCAAAAAGAAAACAAAGAATGCACTCATTAATTATGTGCAATTTTGTTATTAGTTAAGGAAGGAAATTTTAGGCTAGCAAGGCAAATTATTCTTAGACATAATGTTAAAGAAATAAGTACCTTCGAGTTTAAATTATTGCCCTGTAAAAAGACAGACAAATATCTCCACAGCAGCCTCATTACTGTCAAGCTCATGATATGTTGTTTTGTGGGGATGATGATGTGTTTTCTAGCACTATGGTCTTGTCAGTTGTTGTATTATAATAGAAGCTCTTACTTTTAGAGTTTATTGTTCAGCATTTTTTTAAGGTTCTGATTGATCAAAAATCATAGTAAATAAGCTCTTAGTGTGGGTGCCAGTATGGGTGTATTGGAGTTACATGAGAAATGGGAGGAGGGGGGGTGTTAAAGAAAACCTATATACGTCTCTCTACCATGTTAGTGCTGAATATATAGAATATTGGATACTTTATATAATTCAGCAGTGCCCTTTTCATTTAATACATTGTATATGTAAGATTGCAATGACTCAGGGATATAGATCGAACATTTTTCCAAGGAATAAAAAATTCGAAACTATGAAGAAATGAGTATAATTGTGATGGATGTGTTACTTAGTTCAATGTAAGCATTTCACATTGTATATCAAAGCAGTACCCTGAACCCCATAAATGCATCAATGTACAAAGTTATGATTTTTTTAAAAGAAAAAAGAAAAATTAAGGAGTGGTTAAAAAATATGGCATCTGGTTTCCTAATTTCCTAAGTAAGTTCTGAACTGAATTCCACAGATGATTAGGCAATGTGGTCGTAGGTCAGGGATGGCGTTGGGGAGGCAGATGCAGCTCTGCGATTCTAGACCTGGATATCTGTATTCTTAAGAAGTGTGGCCAAATTGCAGGACGACATAAAGTGAGGTGCTAGGATTCATCAAAGGCACTATGACTTAGAGGGGGCTTATTTTAAGGTAATGATTTTAAACTATTGTTAGATATTCTAAGCCCCTTTCCTTATAAACAGCCCCTCCCTTCCATTCCTTTTCTAGCTCCAGATGTCTTGGTCACTGTGAGCTGGAACGAGCAGAAGATGTAGAAAAGAGTCAGGAGACCTGAAGCCCCTCCATACACTGGGCCACCAGCGCTAACCCCTCTACTCCCCAGGCATTATTAGAGTGCATGCTCTGAGCTGTTGGCCCCAAGAATCAACATTTCCAATTCGACATGCTGCACACTCTCTTGACTGCAAGGGACAGAAACCAAAGTCTACAAATTTGAGGAAAAAAAGAAAAGCTTTTGGCTTATGAAAGCTACAATGTCCGAGCATGGTTGTGGAGCTGACATTCTGCTTCCTGACATTTTGAAACTAAATGCTCTGACATTACCAGGGTTTGGCTTCTGGGCTATTTGTGGCTTCGTATTTGGGTTCTTTCTCAATGTGGGAGGAAGATGATCCTGGCTGACATAGCCACCAGGACTCTCTCCTGGAAAGGCAATGCGTCTTTCACAGTGGCTTTGGAAAAAACTGTTAGGGTGAGTTTTCATAGGCCCAACTTGGGTTCTGTAACTATCCTTGGGTAAATACAATATTATAGCAACTAGGACAGAATATGCTTATTGGCTAGGGTTGAGCTAAACACACAGAGGTATTGTGGTTTCCTATTTAATACATACAAAAAAGGTCATGTTTACTTGGAAACTGCATGCAAGGAGTGGGAGACAATATTTTTAAATCATGTATCTGATGAGGGGTTAACTTCCACAATACGCAATTCAGCAACATTAAAAACAACACAATTAAAGCACAGGTGAAGGACTGAAGAAACATTTCTCCAAAGAAGATACACAAACATCTAATAAGCCATAATCATTAAGGAAATGCAAATAAAAGCCACAACAGGAACTCGCACAACACGCTTTAGGATGGTTACTATGAAATATAACAGAGAAAAACAAGTGTTGGTGAAGATGTGGAAGAAAAAAAGAATAGAACCCTTGTGTGTTATTGCTGGGAATGTAAAATGGTGTAGCTGCCATGGAAAACAGTACAGCAGGTCTTCAAAAAATTAAAAATAGAATTACCATATGACCCAGAAATTCCATTCTGGGTATCTACTCATAAGAGTTTAAAGTGGGGACTGAGATACTTGTACACCCATCTTCCTACCACCACTATTTTCAATATCCAAAAGGTAGAAGCAACTCAAGTGCCCACTGACAAATACATAACATACAATATTGTTCAGTCTTAAAAGGGAAGAAAAGTCTGACACAGTTCACGATGTGGATGAACCTTATAGACATGCGTTATGTTAAGTGAAAAGCCAGTCACAAAGGGATAAACACAAGCCCTGTGCTGCTCAGCTTGTCCAGGGCACTGAAGACTACTGACATTCACAGAGGCAGAAAGTGGGAGGGCTGTTGTTCAATAGATACAGAGTTTCAGATTCATAAGATGAAAAGAGTCCCGTGGCTGGCCTGTGGTGACAGCAGCACAACCTTGAGGATGTCTTTCATGTCACTGTACACTTAGAAATGTTTCAACAGTAACTTTTATTGGTATTTTACCCCAATTAAAAAAAATCATGTCCACTATAGAATTTTAGAAAAAAGACAAAGTTGGCCAAGTTGAATTTCTCCACTTCCCCTTCAGGGACTTCCTTCTGAATATCTTCCATTCAGATCCTTCTGAAATCAGGCTGCCTCCTCAGTGCTCTACCACAATGATTTCCTTTCTCTACACTGTAGAAGTCTGTCCAATATCCTCCTTGGGCAGGAAGTCTGTGGGTCTGCTCTACCAAGAACTGTTGGTATTCGAGTTGTACCTATGGTGTTTTGAAGAAAGGGAATCTGGAAAATGTGTCTTGACCTAAATGCAAATTAATTTAGCAGCTTTAATTAGGTATCTCCTGTGTCTTCATAGAGACCATATTTAATTGCAATTCTCAAGCCAAACTATCAGCTAAGGAGCCATTTACCTGTTACCTGCAGAAGTAAAATTTCTACTGCATGTAGGCCATTGCTCACCTGGGCAACACAAGAGTGACTTGAATGGCATTTATGTCCAGGCAGAGAAAGTGGAGTCACTGCTAGCTCCATTGCTTGTGAGAGCACCTGCTCTTGATGGTATTTTTCCTCAGATTGTAACTCTACAAGTTCAGCAACACAGCTGCAGTAAATGGGCAGGCAGATATGGTGCAGCAAGTCTCACTCTGCAGTCCAGGTAATGTCCACCTGCTAGACCCAAGTATGTTCCAACGCTCTCTGTGCCACCCACAAGTCATATGACCTTGGACGGTCACTTAACTATATAATAGGACTAAGGATACCAACTCTCAGGGATGTGACAATTAAATGGTAAGCTCCTGAATCTTTATTAGGCTCTTTGAATGTTAGCTTATTTCCTTCCGGCAGTCTCTCTGTCGAGCTGGCTCCAAAGCTAGTGATTGAATCCAAGCCTGCCCACCTCCTCCATGACCTCATTCCTCATCTTGCTAGAATGGTACCAGCTGTCTCTGCCCAGTGGCTACTGCCGAGGTTGAATGAATAAAAAACCAACAATAACAAAGGCTTCAAAGAAAGACAAAAGAACACACTTAAATCTCCACTCCGCCTGGACAGAGGCAAGGAGACTGTTTTCTTTTCTTTCCTTTAAAACCAGTTACTGAGTCAAGCATGGTTAACAACCAGTATTGCCAAAAGTGGCCGGTTTGTGGTAGCTGGTTTTATTCAGGTGCTTGTAATGTAGAAAAAGTACTTGTAATTTATTAAACTCTAGATGAATGTTTAAAAAATGATGTTACACCACTTTTTCTTCAGAGACCTCTCCAGGACTCTACCTTACCCCCTACTGTTCCCACAACTGATGTAAAAATAATTTCATGTGCCAAATAGGATGGTTTTATGTGTGTTTGGCATTAATTTTACTTTCTATTCATGTACTAGGTATCACTGCCCACTCTCATGAAACAGTTTATTCCACCGTAACATAGATTTTAATGATCATCATATTTTTTGAATGCATTAATCTGTCTAAGAATAAGTGATTAAGTCATCTGCCATTCTGTTGTGGAGCTCTTTTAATACGTTTTCTTTCTTTGGCAAATAAATTAGAATGTCATATTGGTTTCCAAGCAGTCATGTGCTGGCGATCACTTATTTATACAAAAGTCACTGATGAAGAGTTTATAGAGGGAGGCATTTGGCTTTGTTCAAGGCTGTAAATCCACATATATTACTACTTTATCTTACTGGAAATTGGGATAAGGTAGAAAGGAGAAAGCGCGATGTTAAATCAACTGGTGATCCCGAATAATTTTCCATGGTGTTCACCGTACATGAACATTCTGTATTACTGACATGATTCCTGGCTTTACAGCTACGCTGTCTTAAGTTTGCGTAAATGGTAAATGTTTTATAAATGACCAACTGACGGGATTTGATGAAATTATTTAGGATTTTACATACTGTGCTCAGAGACATTCAGTGATGGCCTGGCAGGTGTTTAACAGTCAGCCAGACAGTTGAGACCATTTCCCACTAGACAACTCATTTGGGGCCACTGCCCCTCCAACTCAACACTTTCAGAAACTGGGCTTGATCTCTCCCTCCAGTCAGCAAGCTCCACAACCACAGTAGTAACAGCGGCCAGACTCTCTGCTCCTCTGCTGTGCTTCTGATCTCCATGAACTGCGTTAGAACCTAGGACATGACCAAGTGCTAAGGTTTCTTAAAATTTTTTCTAATTTTTCGCAAAGTTTCTTTGAATCTGTATATTTATTTGTATTTCTCTTCATTTCCCTGCCCATCACCTGCTCAGGAATCCAGAAGGAACTCTCCAGAATGGGGCACCAGCGTCTCGGCGTTCCCATTCTCCTCCGTGTGGCCGGAGCAGCTCCTATACAGCACATACCTGGATGTGGCCATTCTTTGCTTACAAACCTTTGATATCAGCTGATCCCAGGATAAAATCAAAACTCATTGTATTGAAAACCCTTACGATCTGGCCCTGATTTTCCAGTTTTATTTCTTATTCTGGCTTTTTCTCACCACTGCATGCTCCAGATGTGCGAGTTGCCTGCAGTTCCCCGGCCACTCCATTCTACCCCTCAATGTTCCCTTCCATGTATTTCCCACTTAGTCTGGGAATCCCAATCCCATCCCTGGTTCCCTGGCCTTCTCTATTTCATCCTGGAAGTTTCAGTGGAGGAATCATTCTCCCCAGGAATCTTCCCTTTAAGGGCTGTAGGTTCCTCTGCAAGAGACTCACTGTGCTCCTGTGCTTAACTCTTTGTCACACCCTTTCCAGGGGTCTCCAACCTTTTTCTTCCTCTGCCACACATTGGAAGAGTAAAAGTTGTCTCAGGCCACTGTCAATCACAGACACTAATGAAATCTGATTAGCAAAAGAAATTTCTGGGCATACTTCTTGTAATTCCAACACCACAGATAAACAAAAATGTCCTCACAAAGTCAGCATGTGGCCCATGCATTGCAGGTTGGATACCCCTGCTTACACATGATCTTGTAACAGTTGCCCCCATGAAAATGCCCAAAAGCCTGAGCATCAAAAGTGGGAAGAGTTCAGGGTCACCCTACCCTGCTGTGGTTCTGTGGAGGCTGATTTATTTGGTGGTCCTTCTGCAGCCCCAACAATATACGCTCTCTTCCAATTCTGTGTATTTTCACTGAAAATTCGCTGGAAAACTGAACTGATATCTTCACAGCAGACATCAGGCACAAAAAAATCTAAGATTGAACGACTACATAGGACAGTGCCCTTTAGCCAAAGAGACAAGGGCCCTGCAAGCCCCAATCAAAAGATATTTCATTGAGAAGGAAAGTAACTGTCTGGCTTCTACAAAATAATTGGCTGCTGTGTCAGTGATACCTCAGCATATTTTGTTTGGGCCAACACAGTCCTGGAAGGTTCTCTGAATCAGGGAAAAACTAAGTAGTAACAGCTACTACTTTCATTTAAATTCAGGACTTGGGCTCAATGAGAATTTTCCTTTTGAGGGTCTAAGGAAACATTTTGTTGAGCATAACACACCTTAAGAATTGACTCTGGCCTGGCCAAATGTGAGACTCCTTTGAGTAGTGGCCAATGTATTAGAACTTATGTACTTTGATAGCATTATATCCAATTTTACAAAATGATGCGCAGATGTTAAAGAATGGTTACTTTTTGCTAAGGGAAATTATTCCTCACTTTCTTTTATTGTTCAGAATCATGAACCACTGAGTGTGTAAAGAGCTCTGATTTTTATGTGATTTTTTTTGTGTGTGTTTATGTCAATTAAACTTAGTGATGTTTCGTACTTTTAAAATATATAATCGGGGTGATGGGGGTATAAAGGAGGCAATAACTGATTCATTGTATCCAGAAGACCATTGTCAGGTCTTGTATAACCTTTTTCCCTACATCCTCGTTTCTTATTTTTATAAATTATTAGGTCAGCAAACACCCCAGCTAAGTTGTAAATACTTACATAGGTCCCAATCAAACTTACCTGCATGTTTTCTTCCTTTTTTCCCCCCTTCAAATCTAGCTCCATCATTTAAAAACCCTTTAATTGTAGACCACAATCATATGTGTTTTCGTATGGCTTAGGCTAGTTATACATCTAACAAATGCTTTTTCAGTATCCACTATATGCCACATACTCCCCTAGATACTGATTACATAGGAATGAATAAAGCAAAACAAAAATGCATGCCTTCACAGACCATATCTGTAATGGGTGAGTCATACATTACAAAAATAAAGTGAATGCGTATCATGTTGGATAAATCTAAGGATAATGTCTTATTCAGCAGAAAATCTGGGAAGGGGCAGAAGTGTTGGGGAAGCACGTGCAATCTACAAGTGGAGGACCCTCTCCAAAAAAGGAGTGGTCCTTGAGTAAAGACCTGAAAAAACTCAGGGCATAAGTGATGCAGTAGCTGGAATAGCAAGTGCAATGGCCCTGTGGCAGGTGGGTGCAGTATGTGTCCACCATGCAGGTGCCAGTTTGGGGGTGAGGGGTGAGCTGGAGGAGGCAGAGCAACATAGAGAGGGAAAGCTCCACAGGGATGTGAGCATCAGACATTGCTACAGACATTGTTACCTGTGCCAGGTGCGCTGGGGGCCAGTGGCTGGGAGAGGTGGGATGTGCTGTGATTTGTAGTGTTATTTTGCTTGAAGGGGTGTGAGGGCCAGAGCAGGGGTACAAAACCCCAAGTTGATGTAGCCATCCAGTTGAGAAACCATGACAGTTGCAACCCTGGTGGTACTTGTGGGACAGGCAAGATGTGGCTGAGGCAGAAGCACAAGTTCAGATTTAGACCTGTTGATCTGAGAGGTGCTTTCCTCCAAGCATGTATATTAAATAGGCAAATGGGATCCACTTGTCTGTCTTGAGTTCAAGAAAGAAGTGAGATAGGCTACATATAATTAGTCTTATCACAAATTCAAGTTAGCATGCTAATTATATATAAGAGAACAGAAAGGAAGTTTACACATTCAGTTCATATTCCTCGTACTCCTCTAGGTCATAACTGATTTTTGTGCAGCAAAAGACTTACCAAATGTTCTCCCCAAATTCCACTTAAATCTCATTAATTTTGAGATTTAAATAGTTGTGAATAAGTACCAGTCGATTTGAAATTTGCCTTTTGTTTACATGTGAACAATAGATTTGTGATAAATCAATACTTATATATATAAGATAATGACGGGACTAATTGAATCTGTTATAGAAAACTACTTTTTCTCCTCTTGGAAGATGCTTATAAACTGCGTCCTATCTTTGTCTAAAGGATACTTGCTTTCAATATTCTAATAGGCATTCCTTTATCATTAATGAATTATGGCTACATGATGTATTATTTTAGAATGAAGCTACTTGTACATAAAAAGCTATGCAAACACATCCTTTAAGAAAACCCACTTTTAGTCTTAGTGACACTTTATACTGTGTTACCCCCTATTCTGCCTTAAGGGCAAAGTATGCAATTTAGGCACAAAAAGGGGAAGGTAAGAATACCTGGAGAAAGCCAAATGCGAATTTCACCTGGTTGAGGACAAAGGTAAATGCACACACAAAAACTCTGCCACGTGGGAATGGGAAGAAAATGAAAACATTTGCAAAGGTATTTATTGAGAAATAGTAAAGATGTACATATTTTTACAAGCTTTTAATATTAATTTACATTTCTTTAAATTATGTAGGCCCCGATAATCTATATTTTACTAATATATAACAGAAACCCTTCACTTTGTGAGATTTCCATAACGATATCATAATTGGGAGTCAAAATGCAACTTTGGCTCATGATGCTTGAGTTTGTTCTTAAAAGAAACACTAAATGCCATATTCACTGAGAATATGTCATAAACAAATGTGCTTTAAGAAAAAAAACTTCATACTGGAGCATGCTGTGGACACTATTTTGAATCTTAGCTCACCAAAGATTAAGAAAGAAACAATTTTAGAGAGAGTTATTAGCCACCTTTGTGCACAAACTGCACAACTCTAAATATTTTATTTTTATTTTTTTGCCTCTGAATTAGATTTACAAATTTTTGCAGGGGTATAATGTCTTAATCATATGCTATAATATTGCAGCCAGGCCACCTATTTTGTTACTGAAATTACATGGTCTCGATTATTTTTAAGGTGCAAAGCAAGGTGGTTCTCTTTCCCAGCGATCTACCAAGTTGATATATGGAGTAGCTGAAAACCCATCTCAGTTACAGAACATTCTCCAAACCAGTTTACAGTAAGGCACAATATTCTCTATATAAATAGAATATGGGGATTACCAAATGGTCTGTTTTTTGTTTGTTGGTTGGTTTATGTTTTGTTTTTCAAATCAGAAAGGAAGAGGAATTTCTTTTCCTAAGGTGAGAAGGGAAGAGTTCTAGTTTAAGTACGCTCAAAGTCACGTGATCAAGCCGTGATGCCGGCCCGTTGGCCCGCACCATCGGTGTGCCAGACAAGCTATTCTCCATCAACCTAGCACTTTAGGTTTATGTTGGCAGCCTCTTCTGAATACAGAATCAGAAAAACAGGTTGTGTGTGAGGAACGGGTCTGGGCGATGCAATCAGCCAGCTTCTCTTTGTCCTCTGAAGGGGTGTTTCCTTCTGCACCTACAAGTTTAGCAGCATAAGAAGCCTTGCTTGCTTGATATAAAAAAGAATTAAAAATTTATATGTAATTCCACAGTTACAGTTATCATTCAAAGAAACTAGCTATACAGTAAAGATAATTTTGGTTTTTTTTTTTTTCCCAGTAATAAATATTTTAGATTTTAGTGCACAAAATAGTTAAGTACTGATAATCAATGCAATACTCACATTTTTTAAACTGCTATTTTCAAGGTGAAGGCCAAGAGAAGTGTAAGATTTATTAGTATGATTCTTAAAAGTATTCCAACCTTAATTTATGTGGGACGCTACTTGGGGTAGAGGTAGCCCAAAACTACAAAATTTAAGGGTATGTTTAAGGTTTGTGATGAAATCACAATCTTGTGCAAAATTGGGATCTCACTATCTTTCTGCTCAGCACAAATATGGCTTTAACATTTGGTAAAGAAATACAGATTCAGAGCTTGAAGAAATGAAATCGTTATTTCCATGGTGAACGTTATCATCTGTGAGCAAAGTGTGGACCTATGGCAGCCACGGAAGTCTCAGGTGGTGAACCAGCATGAACTAGTCTCTGGTTAGGGACAGTGACCACTACCTGAACTTCGCGATCCACATTATGACATTTTAAACACAGAACTGCAGGTGCAGACACCATTAAAATACTCTAGATCTTGAAGTCTTAAATTTCCACAAAGGAAAATCTTATCACAGGAAATGATAGGAGAGCCTGTCAGTATTCTCAGCATGGGCTACACACCAAGGACAAAAAATAAACCTGCAAACACAATGACGACAGGCCTTGCAATGATGCTGCCCACCGTGCCCAGCAGTACAGGCAGAGATGCACGTTTGCAAGTCTGTGCAAGTCTGTGACAAAGAGAATCTGCACTGAAGTGTTAAGACAGGGAAGCAGGTACTGTTTTACTGCTGTGATTTCAGTAACGTTGCCAAGATCCAGCTCACTTGCTGATTTACCCTGTGATGGCATTCAAGGTAAAAAGTCTGTAGACTCACGTTTCTCATTGGAAGCCATCGGGGGCATCTGCCTTCCATTACTGATGACATGCCATTTCACAACAGCACTGGGAATAAACACCTAACTTCACCGTAAGCCATGTTCATGCAATGTGGATTTTAATCCATGTCCATGGCATATTCTCAAAAAGTTTAGGTGGTAATTTCTTAACAATTTGCATGACAGTATCTTTCTCTATGCAACTTACACATATCAAAAAGTCTCAAAATCAAAACTGGGCAAGTCATCACGAATGTGGATCTTAGTTTTCTCCAGTAAAACGGTAGAAGGGGTACTTGAGACTTCTACATGCATTTTGTTTTCTAAGTAAAGGTCCTGCAGTCTTTCCCAAACCTTCTGCTTATGGTTGGATGCACAAATAGTTGCCTCCTACAATTATCGGAATTATTAAGAATCCAAATAAAACACAAGCTTTCCTTTATTATCATGGTTCTTTTCTTATTGCAACAAATACTCAGTTTCTGCTGATGCAGTATTAAGGTTTGATAGCTTGACTTTTAAATTTGGTCATGTGAAGAATTATCAAAAAGGTTTTTGCTTTTCATTATCTACAGAGATTTTTCTTAAACCAAAGTTACATTGTAACACACAAACGCTGTCTTGTCTTTAAGGCACAACACATCAGTATGGACATTCTGTTTGCCAAACTTAAAAAAGAGACAATATTATATTCCCATTTCCCCTCCCTTCCCCTCCCAGACAAATGAAAGAAAAATTGCATCCACTTTCAAAGTCAGCTGCTAATAAAGTCACAGTAAATTATTTTCATCAACAATTTACACAAATTACAGGTCTAGATAGGACTGTCCTTATACAGTCTGAGTGCATTCCAATTCAGATTTTCTGGGCTAGGTAGGCTAAAGTCAGATTCAAACCTCAGGGCTGAGAAGATCTCCCATTGTGAGGAATGTTGTTGATCACCTTGTCAGACGGAGCAGGTGTGCGGCTGCTTTGCCGGGGTCAGAGTTCTTTGCCAAAGCTGTTAATTCCAGTTAGGACTCATTTGGTGTGGACCAGCAACCTCCACAGATTATTATTTTTTTTTTGAACCATTGACGTGTTGTAAATATAAGACCATAGAGTTTCCTTTCTGTAGCACTAAAGTTTAATTCCATTCAACCATGTGAATTCTTCATTCTGGAATCTTCATTCCAAATGTGATTTCATCCTTTAAGACAATTTATATGTGTAGAGCCAGAGGCATTGAATCACACATAAAAATTCAGTGTACTTGAAATATAAAAGATGGAACTCCGGCTGGAGAACACAGTTTACAAATACTCTAATTCCAGTGCTTGATGTAGAGCCAAGAGGTCTGAGTGACTTGATATCCTCCAAAAGGGCATGTTGTGCTGCGTGGTTAAGACAAGGAGGGATGGGGGAGAGGAGGGAAGGGGATGAGGAATGGAGAGAGATCATGAACATTGTCTCAGTGAAGCAGCAGCGCACACAAGGGTGTGCAGTCCACCCAAGCTCAAGGGAGGGGGTTCGAAAGGAGGGGTGATCACCTCTGAAGGCTTGGCATTGTCAAACTAATAAATAGATCTGAACTGCATTTTAATCAGAATAAAAGTGAACATTGAAATGTCTCAGGTTCTTTACTGCTTATTCTAACATGCATCATTACCAACATCAACATCTGGAAAATCAAGCAGGCATCAAAATCCTCCCTGGCTGATGGGAAGCATGTTTTCGTTGGTTTTGTTTTTAGACACAGTCTTGCTCTGTCACCCAGGCTAGAATGCAGTGGTGTTGTCTTAACTCACTGAAACCTCAAATTCCTGGGCTCAAGTGTTTCTCCTCCTTCAGCCTACCAAGTAGCTGGGACTGCAGGCATGTGCCACCACACCCAGCTAAGTTGTCTATTTTTTGTAGAGACAGGGTCTCACTCTTGCTCAGACTGGTCTTGAGCTCCTGATCTCAACTGATCCTCCAGCCTCAGCCTCCCAAAGTGCTAGGATTGCAGGCATGAGCCCCCACACCAGGCTAAAAGCAAGTTTGAATCAATGCATCACTCCTAAGGGTCCATCTCTCAGTTTAAAATAAAATACAATGGTAAATTTCTTAAGCCCAAAGCTTTTTTTTGTTGTTGTCATTGTTTTGTTGCGACAGAGTTCTACCCTATGCCCTGAGCAGAATGCAATGGCATCGCAATTCACTGCAATCTCAGACTATGGCTGGGCATCCCGCTGCCTCAGCCTGCAAAGCTGCTGGGATTGCAGGTGCTCGCCATGGCAGCTGGCTGGGTTTTCCCATTTTTTCATGAGTTGGGGGTTTCACTCTCGCTCAGACAAGCCTTGAACTCCTAAGCTCAAGCAATCCTCCAGCCTCAGCCTCCCCCAGTGCTGGGATTACAGGTGTGATTTATTGAAGAGGAGGATAAATTCCCTTCTATGTAAAAAATAAATTGAAGCTGGATTATAGAAAGTAGGAAGAAATGTGAGAATAACCTTCTTCCTTCTTTGGGATCGCTAATAACTTAAGCCAGTGTGGTCAACCTGATTTATTTCACTGGCATGGAGTTGAGAGAAAGTACGCTAACATACATTTTCAGGGAGTGGGGGAAGATATTCCTAAGGGGACAAAAGTAGGTTCCCCTTTTGTGGAGCAGAATATCTTAGCCATTACAATGGTTTGTGGCCTTCCAAAGATATATCAGTATATAGTGTATATGTGGATTTAAAATTTCATGAAAGGTGATGAGGATAAAGAAATCTAAAAGGATCCCATTGGGATTGATGATGAAAAAAAGAAAACATGATGGCATCACCCAGATTACACACGTGTGAAACATACATTCATGTATGTAACAGAAACACATACATAGGAAACATGGACAGGACTTTAAAAATTAAGCATCATAATAATTTTCACAACTGCTATATAATTCTTTGCTGCCTAATATAGTAGCCATTGGCCACATGGGTCTATTTAGCACCTGAAATGCAATTAGTCCAGTTTAAAATACCGACTGAATTTCAAAGACTGAGAACAAAAAAAAAATGTAACCATCACATCAATAATTTTTATATTGAGTAGGTGTCAAGATGATACTGTTTTAAATAAATTGGGTTAATTAAAATATAGTATTAAAATCAGTTCTACCTGTTTCTTTTTACATTTTAAAAATGTGGCTTCTAGGGCATTTTCAATTCCATATGCAGACCGTGTTATGTATTTCTATAGGAGTGAGGAGTTACATGTACTTATTCTTAAACTTTGAGATCTCTTCTTAAATTTCTCAAATAGTGTATGTTAAGGCAAACTAAAGCACAGAAATTCACCCAGAAGTGACCTTTTTTTAAATTTTATTCAGCTCAGATCTATTTGTAATAACCAAACAGTATTTAATACTTCTACACATGCGATTACTGCTACATCCAAAGAAAAGCATGCATTTTGGGTGCTAGGGAAACCAACCACCTGTGTTTCAAGATAGAATTATGAGCCTTCACCATCACCAAAACTGTACCTACATAAACAACCATTTGGAAATAGCATTCATTCTATCTGAGATTCTGAATCCATTTGGATCCACATCTTTTTCTCTGGAAGATTTGGGTGGAAAGCAGAGGGTATAACAACTGGTGCACCAAGTCTAGCTTTCACATCATGGATAACTTGAGGCAAAACTCAGTCAGTTTTAATTGTCAAAGGCATATACTGTAATTGGTTTGGAAAAGGGAATTATATCACTCCTTACCTGGATACATGGGATTTTCACATAGGCTAAAAGATGTGTAAATGTTCCCTGGAGTGGCCACATCAGGCCACTGATGGTTTTTAACTGCTATCTGTTGTGTGTAATTATGGTGCCAATATGAAAAATCAAAGCGACATAGACTCAGGACATTGACAAACTCCAGATATTTCAATTGCACATGACTGGAAACATTTCAAGCAGTAGTCAGTCATGAAAGTTGTGTTTTTTGAGGTTGCAGTCCTGACCTCATACAAAACATCGTGGGGCCCGTGTGCTGTCTTGGGTCACTGACACTGCTGATGAAGACCCAGGCGCTCTGTGGGAGGCAGAGTCTGCACCCCACTCTCTTAATGGTATGGAAAATCATGGACAATTTCAAGAATGGCTGCCAATACTGTCACAAAACCTTCTAAAATGGAACAGCTTTTCCTTTTTCCCGATTTTGCTTGATTTAAATTTACTAGAAACACAAATCGTTTCCTTTCTCTTTCTATTATGGCCATGAACTTTTCTACAAAAGCATTTATGTTGATTTTTTTTGGAAAACAGAAATAAGCTAAGCACTCCAGCACAAGTGTTTGGTGAAGGCTTTATTAGATGACGTTTTAATATTTCCTCGAGATAATAAGAAAAACATTCTTTCTATGTAAAACAATTGTAATTTTATTGTTTAAAATATCGATTCATCATTTTCCTTTTTTTTTTAAATTCTGTCACTTTATCATTTTTATCTTGGCTAGATGGTATTTCATTATTACTTAGTGAAGGAAATAGATTTTGGTGTTGTTTTGACTGGCAGTGTGGTGTCAGGGGCCAATTCTGATAGCATTCTTCTTTTGATATTGAACCAAACATTTAATGGTTTTTAACTGCCTTTGTCTCTTATTCAGAAATATGGGCCAGATAAAAAGCCTTATTTAAATACTTAGATAAGCCTATGAGGTCTTCTGAGTATGCTCAAAGCCAGGCTTCAATCACGGTCAATGGCTCACCAAAACAGATGCACCTCTTCTAAAAGAGGTGAGGCACTTTGCCTTTAAGACAAATTGGCATAACAGGATCTGAATAACAACTCATTCCCATGGTATTGGCTAAAATCACTTACAGAGGCGTTTCTACAGCTATCGCACCCACCCTCGGCTTTCACCATCATGGAGCATACTTATTTTAGGCGCTCCCAAGGGTCATATGGTTTAGGAGACTCATGAGCCACTCACACAATTTCTGCATGGAGCTCATTCAACTTCTTTATCTTGTTAAATTTCAGTACTTAACAATGGTTATTTCCCCCATCTTCCCTGAGTCATCTATATCTGGAGGAATCATGTGTTAAATTTATTATATACGCATACACGAATATCTATTTTTATTAAATTTACTTCATACATTCACTAAATAAATAGAACTAAATAAATAGAACTAAATTTTCCTGCCTTTCCTATCAATTTCAGGCAAAAAAAATGCTAGGCTCCAAATGGTTTATTTGAATGTAAGTATTAACCCTCTCATGCTCTTATTGCTTTGCGTCTATAAATTTAAATCTTTTGTCAAGCTGCCATTGGGCCAAACTACACAAATGCAAACAAAAAGGCTTGCATCAGAAGTATCACACCGACATTGTTTGAGACAGGTTACCTTTTTTGCTGCCTGTTCTTCTTCTACACCATCCCCAATTACAACATACACTACTTTTCTGCCAAACCTTTGCATTATTCGTTCAAAGCAACTTTCTTTTCCTGGAAGATAAACGAGACAAAGTTGAGAGCGAAGTTACCTGGTTAGCGGCATGCTCCTCATCTCGGCCATCTCCAATCACAACGTAAGTTATGTTAGTGCCAAATCTGGACACTATACGCTCAAAACAGCTTTCCTTGCCTGAAAAACAATGCACTGCTTATTCTTCCAGCCATTCCATTCATTAACCTAAAGATTCATAAAGTGTTAAGTTAATTTCTCTTGAACATCACTTGAACTAGCTTACAGCCCCTGGGTTTATGAAATCGACACGCATGTTTGAATAACATAAATCTTTACTTAGGACAGATAATTAAACAGATGTGTTTCATGCTTCAAAAATGTCACAAGGGTTAAGCTCTGGACCTACAGAAAATGTTAGTATGTTTTATTACACCAAAAGAGTACCGGAACAACTTCATTACAGGCAACTATATGTTTTTAACAACCTTTGTTGTTTAATTTTATATATCAGTTTTGTCCAATTTATTTTAAGTAGCATAGATAAGTGTGTTGAGTATGTTATTCTGAAAAGTACTGAAGGTTCACCTCCCAAAGAGAGAAGGAGTATTACGGTGTGGATTTACCTTGATTAGCAACTCCATCCTTCAAGTGGGTGAGAGCTAGTCTGCTCAGAGTACTTGCACTACGGGTGCTGTCTGACTGGGCTGCAGCAGTGGTGCCACTGGTAGCCTGTGATTGCACTAAGGGAACACCACCATGCAATTGCTACCTGGTCTTTATTTTTACAACACTGGTACTATTCTCTAAATTTCATTCTTAGAATCTCATATATCCATGGCTACTTTTGTCTTTTTACTTAATCTGATAGTTCAAAACTAAAAAAAAAAAAAAAAAAATTCTAGCTTTGAGGGCAAAAACAAAAATAATTTGTTTTAGATTAAATATGGCCAATGAAAAAGAATATTTTCTTAACTAAAATAAATGTTTATCTTGGTGTAAAGTTATTTGGTTTTTCACAAAGCAAAATTACCTTCTATGCAGTAACACTGCTAACATAAATGCATTTAAATAAAAAGTGGTGCTGCTGTCCAGGCTCTGAACTCCAGTGCTCAGACAATGTGGGATTTACTTTATGGAATGGCTCTCCTACACTCTACTGAAACAGCTGCACCTGGGGCCTCCTTTGCCAGAGCCAATATCAGACCTCCTCAAGGGCCAAGGAAAGTTATTTTTGGTGGGGGATTTTAGGATTTTGAAGCTCTCTTGTCAATGTGCCAGGCCTAAGTTTGTTGACCTTCAGGACACATTACACAACCCATTTATTTTTCTCAGGCATTTCCTGGACAGGCAGTGGAAGATGTGAGCAGTTTTCTTTAACTCTTTCAAGATGGCAGAAGCTGATGAAGTTGTATTTTTGAATGTTTACTAGAATTCTGAATCTTTGAAAGCCATTTAGAGTCAAAGATGACTCCACAGTTAGATTATAACTAAATAAACAAGGCGGTAGTTCTTGGATCGCTACTGCACACTTTTGGAAATGTAGATTTTCAGCCAGTCGTCGTGTGTTAGGAATATTCCAATTTGTTTTCTGATTTATGAATTTTTTAATTTCCCCCCCATAATTAAGCATACTCGATCAATCCATCCAAGACCCCCATGTAATGCCAAAACAGTATTTTTATCTTGGCTCTAGATGACTGCATATGCAAGGATGTAATATTATACCCCATTCTAATTAAACTATTAAATACCATGGCTGGAGATACTACATGTGATTTAGATAACACGTGCTGTAATATTCTGTGAACTATATAGAACTATCCAGATACTGCATTCAGAATTTGACTATCCAACAGTTCTGATAAAATTCATCACATATGTACAGGGAGTTGTAGGAGACTCTCCAACTTTATCCAAATTTGCTTCATGTATTAATAGTGAAATTGATGAAAAAGGGAGCCATGCAGAGTCACACAGGTATGAACACGTTCCATACAGAGTTTAAAATAACTTCTTTACCTATTTTAGTTGCACTGTAAATATTCTCAATGGGGAAAGCACCTCCTAAACTATAGAGCAGGACCTTTGCGAGCGCTGGGATCAGCTGGGTTGTCGTTACCAAGACATTCACGCAGTTACTCCTAAAACAGGGAGAAAATACATGCATGTGTTTTCTAACACTAAATAACGTATAATAGATTTAAAATTGTCACTGAAGTCTCTCAATTTGGTAATAAATGTGCCCTTTGAGTGTTCAGAAGTTACTGCCTATCAGCAGACAGATACTCACCAAATCCTGGCAGATTATTCATAATAAAACACAAACCCACAAGTATATTGTGACACTTAAAGTTCGGCATTTGTTATTTTGTCAAAACAATATGTACGGGTAAATGTTACAGAACGCAAACACGGAGTAAGATGACCAAGTGTGGCCTTTTGGTGTTTAGAGATATGGGGTTTTGATTGGAAGTTTCACCACTCACACTGTGTGATATTCAGTCACATTCTTTCAGTTTAAATTACAACATTTTATATATTTTTAATAGAAAATTTAAGAAAGACAGAAAATATGAAGAAAATGAAAAGAATTGTTATTCAACTACCTAGAGACAGTTGTTCTATCCATTTTGTGCATTTATTTTCAGTATTTCTGTTTGTATATATGTTTTTTTCTCCACATTAGGATCATGCAATTTTGTACTGGGTTTTATTTATGTAATATCATGAGCCTATTAGTTTATATCATCTGTTACTTCCCCTCTCCCAACATAACAATGTGTGCCAATACTCTACCATGTAGATGCAGCAAAATTTTTTAAAGCTAAATTTAGTTGATTAGATGGCTTTTGATTTTGTAAATATTAGAAATAATGCACCCTAAATTTCTTCGTACATCTTTGATTGGCCCTACACTATGTTCAAGAATCAGGGTTAGAGGGTAACTGAAGTTTGCTAAAGGCTCCGTCACCTAACTCAACACAGCATCTATTTTTCTGATCTCGTGGGCAGTCTGCGAAAGCTGCCATTATGGTAATATATAGATTACAATTTAATAACTATAATTTAATGATACATAAAACATAATCTTAAAAATTCCATATCATTTAACTATTCAATGCATAATGATTTCTTTTTCTTCTCTCCTTTATAAATTTCTTAAAATCATAGATCCCTGGAGTTGCTTCAAGGCCACCTGTTTAATAATCTGTATATGTTATATGTAGTGCAATGAATATAACCTATTAATAATGATCTTTGTTTTTTAACTACTTGGGAGATATCTCTTAGAAATAGTGAAGGCTGCTGACCATCCTGCTCCGAGAAATCTACCTTCCGCTATATTTTACATACAATTGCAGGGGCTCAAGAGTCCTCACGCTCCAGCTTACCTGATCTTTGCTTTCTCTGTCATAAGTTACAGAGACGACAAGATGGTAAGTCACATTTTCAAGCAGCTTTCATTACAGATAATATTTCTTCACATGGAGCCAGAATCTTCCTTCCTAGGATTCCTACTCACCAGTCCTAATTCCTTCCTTTATAGATACAGACAAACCTAGTGCGTTTTCAGCCTAACATCTCACATAGCTGGAACTGGTCATCTCGCTCCACACATGAATCAGCTGACAGAGCTCTCTGGCTCCTCCTTCCAACTGTTTCTTTTGCGTGGTTCCCCTGGGCCAAACCCCTGTGACTACCGTGCTGGATGCAGGCAGCTTCAACTCTGTCACAGCCCCCTCTGGAATATGGTGTCAAAGATCTCAGCAACACCCACCCTGCAAAGCTTCTTTCCTCGTCTGTTCTCCATTCAGACTTCCTGCCCTCAAGTCGCTGGTGCTCGTGCTACAGGGTCAGCAGCCTTGTGCAGGATTTCACACCTACTCAATTCACTTCCATGTTCTGAATACTGGGCTCTTTTCTGTATCCTGATCCAGTCTCTTTCCCCGACTACTGTATTACCTACACATTTGCTAAGTTTCCTTTCATTTACTCATCTAACTCAGAAATCCCACCAGGGAAGACGACAGTACGGAGCTAGCTATCACTTTCCAGATTTACATTACTTTATGAATTAGCATGTGTAGCATGTGGTTGTTCAACCAATTCAATTTAATTCTATCATCTCCACTAACAAGTCAGAGTTTCACTGTTGAGTTCAAAGAACGCAAAGTCTAGAGGTTTTTTTCAAGAGCTTTCTCTTGCTTTTCTGATGCATTTAAATTATGTGTATTATCTACTATGGCCTAAAAGACCTAAAACCTGCATTCTTTGTAGAAACAGTACTGTTTTATTTCTGCTTCACCCTTTGTACTTGGCCACCACCAATGTGCTCTTTTTTTTTTTTTTCATTAGAAGTCATGTAACCACTCTGTGGGGATCATTAGTGGTTATAAAAAGCTATATGGAGAGAGGGATTTGTTGGTTATTCTGAGAAGCAGCAACTCTCACCCAAACACACACACATAAAAACTGAAAATCACTAGATTTGGAATTGTTAGGTCACTTTAAACTCTATGACAATCTAGGAATCAAAACATTTTGATGTATGTTGTGTAATTAGAACTAAGTCTTCAATATAATTAACATAGAAATGGCAACAATTTCACTTACCTAGTACTAATAATTGACAAAGACTTAAGTGCATTGGTTAGCCAGGAATCTGTCAGACCTTCGATCTCTGCCCTTAACTGTAGCCATGCGTCCCTCTTGGCAGGGCCAAGGAGTCCTGCAACAGGAAAAGGCAGGCAGAGTCAAGCAGTGAATATATATTGTTTGAAATATCTAGTTTGGACTCCCTTCTATCCAGTATAGATATTTTTTCATTTAGTCTCTATTAGAGATGGAGATATATGTTTATACCAATATAGATCCTTCTTTTCTGAATTGGCTACCCATTCATCTATTCAATTAATTAAAGAACTTCTAGGTGGCAGGTACCAGGCTAACCAGTGGGGATAGACAGTTTTTCTTCTGGTGCTCATGCTACGGGGTCATATGGAGGGTGCCCTCACTCAACCTCAGACCTGAGGCAGTGGAATCCAGTCACCTGAGGAGCTTTGAAAACACCGGTGCCTGAGTCTCATTCTAAAGGACTGGGCTGTGTCGAGTCTGAAGGTACAGTCAGGTTCTACCAGCCTAGGGACACAAATCTTGAATATTTGGCTGTCTGAAAATGTTCAGTTTTTTAATAATCACAATCATGTTCACTGTGAAACAGTAACAATAACATTATTAAATGTAGCTATTGGAATCTTTCCATTCTAGTGCTAATGATAATTAGCTAATACTTTGTTTTGTAAAAAGAAATTAAAATTGTGTTTAAAGTCCTAAAGTGCATGGTACAGGTACAGATGACAAGGGACAACTACAATGTTATAGCAAAGATGTTCTTGGAAAAGATTCAACCCTTGCTTGTATGATATAGTAAGATCATAAATCTGTTTAAAACATGGAGGGTGCCAAAAAATGTGTATCTACTATCTACTCAAGCCAGTTTGACTTCTGCAATTATAAGAAGTGCTCAAATGTGACTTGTATTCATCTTTTGTTATCAGTGTGTATTGAGTATTACAATTTTAATGCAGTTTTTTCTTAAAATATATATACTTTTTTTTGGCACCCTGTATGTACAATTTTTTTTTTTTTTTTAAAAATCAAGATTTACACCTTCTTGCAGGCTGTACTTGTCCTCATTTCAATAAAGAGATGCTCATGCAAGAGAGGAAATGGGACTTTCTAAGATGTTAAGATGATTTCTTAGCAATCTGTCAATTTTTAACTAATTTTAATAATACCATAAAAGAGGGAATTAATGACATATTTGAATGATAAAAATAAGATTTCCCTAAAGGATATTTAAAGCTAAGGTTAAACATATTACCCACATTTGATTTTAACTGGAAAACCTGTTTATTTGATTTTACAAAGCAACAGGTAGAGAGATTAGAGCAAATTAGGAAACCAGGGTTTTTTCCCTAGAACTTTCGGCAAGTCAGTAGCCAATTTCTTATCTGGAAATGAAAGTCTTCATGTCTACACTGTCTTTTGGTGCTAACGTTCTTATTGTCTGTGATTTTTTTCTCTTACATTTATTATCTGTTAGGCATCTGTTGTGGGCTTCACTGACAGGCACCGGGGAGGCAGGGGGAACACAAAGCCCTACTCTCAGGACGTATTATGGGGTGTGAACATTTACTCAGTGTATTATAAATATACAATGTAGAAACAGTAATACACATGTAATATATAAAACAGAAATATTATTAAATATAAATTAAAAATTAAGTATAAATTTAATATAATATATGAAATATAAATATATGCAAATATGTAATATATATTAAAATTTTATTTACTGTATAGTATTCTATGATGCACGTGTGACTATATGAGGGGTGGTATACACATGTATATTTAGCTGGATAATTCTGTTTTGGATTCTGGTGGAGGGGTTCTCAATAACCCCCCCCCTTTTTTTTTTTTAACAAAAGAGAAGAACATAAATAAACGAAAAACTCTGGAACATATTTCTTATGTAATCTCATAGAAAATCTTAGGAATTTTGTTGACCTAAATTTGATTCTAATAATAAAGATCAAAAAGGTTTATTATATCTAGATGCACATCCAGGATTCTAGTTTTGATATTACAGGTTTTAATACCCCCTGTAAAATAAATGAATGATTATAAAATCACTCAGCTAGTACCTACATTGTATTTTAACTTTTAAAACCCATGACCATCACAGTCAACACTATTGACAGGTAAGACAAGAAAATGTGTTTTTTAAAAGATAAACTTGTTAGAAAAAGTATCCAATGTACTCAGCCCTACTATGAAGCTAAACTATAGCTTTCACATGAAGACTATAACCCAACTATACCACAAGACTATGGGAAAAGGATCAAGGAAGGGGAAGGGAGTGGGGAGGTTTGGGTGGAGGGAGGGTAATGGGTCGGGCCACATCTATGGTGCATATTTTTATCTATAATAATAAAAAAAAAAAGATGGAAAAAGAAAAGAAGATAAACTTGTTAAGTCTTTCAAATGACAACCATTTATATATTTTTTCTGTAAATGCCTACTTTATTTTTTTCATTTCAGATTAATACAAGGGTTTATACAACTATTTAAATTTATGTATGACAGGATTCTAGAAAGGTAATGCTTGCTGGCAACACTGCTCCAATAATCAAGGCTCTCTTCTTCAGAGAGGTCTTTCTCCCATTGCCTTGGTCAGTCCCTGTGTCTAGTTTGCACCGATAATGTCCCAAGCATTAGCTGTTGAAGGTGAGTTAAACGCCTTTCTTTATATCTTGACTGAACACGTGAGCACAAGGGTTCACAATGAATCCCCAATCCACGCAACGGTGGTGCATGTTTTATTTCACAATTAAACCTTTCCCTACACAAATTCTAAGAAACTTGAAATTCTGGCTCAGCAGAGTCCAGCATGAGCTTTTGCTGAGGACAGTAGGATAGTCTTTAACATGGAACTACAGTTTGAATTCTACCTACACCCAGAGTACCGTTATTAGATTAAGAAAGCCACACATACCTCCGACATTGTTCTTGTAGGTGTTATATAATTCTTTTACTCTTCTGTAACGAAAAGCCAACTTCCTCATCCAGTCCACTCCTCCTCTTACACCTGTTGGCAAACAAAGGTTTGCACTACTTGCAGCTGCATGGAAGCCATCAGTTGCAAAACTGTAGGTACTGCAACACCCAAAATACATTAAAAAGAGATAAAAGAAATAATTACATGTGCAAAACTCCATGGCTGAATTTCTGTAGGAAACAGCAGACTGAAAGGCTTGGCTTACCTTAAGTCTTGCCCATTATCATCAGAGGAAACATCATCTATGTGAACTTGATCACACTCCTGTGAAAAACATTGGAAACGTTACTTGTTTTTCTTTCTTCTTTTTTTTTTTTTCATTAATATTAAATCATAGCTGTGTACATTAATGCAATCATGGGGTACCATACATTGGTTTTATAAATAGTTTGACACATTTTCATCACACTGGTTAACATAGCCTTCCTGGCATTTTCTTAGTTATTGTGTTAAGACAATTATATTCTACATTTACTAAGTTTCAAATGTACTCTTGTAAGATGCACCGCTGTTGTAATCCCACCAATCACCCTCCCTCCACCCATCCTTCCCCCTCCCCCCCTTCCCCATATTCTTAGGTTATAACTGGGTTATAGCTTTCATGTGAAAGCCATAAATTAGTTTCATAGTAGGGCTGAGTACATTGGATACTTTTTCTTCCATTCTTGAGATACTTTACTAAGAAGAGTATGTTCCAGCTCCATCCATGTAAACATGAACGAGGTGAAGTCTCCATCTTTCTTTAAGGCTGCATAATATTCCATGGTGTACATATACCACAATTTATTAATCCATTCATGGATCGATGGGCACTTGGGCTTTTTCCATGACACAGCAATTGTGAATTGGGCTGCAATAAACATTCTGGTGCAAATATCTTTGTTGTAATGTGATTTTTGGTCTTCTGGGTTATACCTAGTAGAGGAATTATAGGATTGAATGGCAGATCTATTTTTAGATCTCTAAGTGTTCTCCAAACATCTTTCCAGAAGGAATGTATTAATTTGCGTTTCCATCAGCAGTACAGAAGTGTTCCCTTTTCTCCACATCCACACCAACATCTCTGGTCTTGGGATTTTGTGATATGGGCTAATCTTACTAGAGTTAGATGGTATCTCAAGGTAGTTTTGATTTGCATTTTTCTGATGATTAAAAAATGATGAGCATTTTTTCATATGTCTATAGGCCGTGTGCCTGTCTTCTTCAGAGAAATTTCTCTTCAAGTCCCTTGCCCAGCCTGTGATGGGATCACTTGTTCTTCTCTTGCTTATATATTTGAGTTCTCTGTGGATTCTGGTTATTAAACCTTTGTCGGAGACTTAACCTGCACATATCTTCTCCCATACTGAGGGCTGTCTGCTTGCTTTACTTACTGTGCTCTTGGCTGTGCAGAAGCAGAAAAGAAATAGCTGAAAACATTAACAAATGGAAAAACATACTATGCCCATGGCTGGGAAGAATCAACATTGTTAAAATGTCCATACTACCCAAAGCAATATACAATTTTAATGCAATCCCTATTAAAGCCCCACTGTCATACTTTAAATATCTTAAAAAAATAATACTTAGTTTTATATGGAATCAAAAAAAACCTTGAATAGCCAAGACACTACTCAGAAATAAAAACAAAGCAGGAGGAATTATGCTACCAGACCTCAGACTATATTATAAATTGACAGTGATCAAAACAGCATGGTACTGGCACAAAAACAGAGAAGTAGATGTCTGGAACGGAACAGAGAACCAAGAGATGAATCCAGCTGCTTACTGTTATCTGATCTTTGACAAGCCAATTAAGAGCATTCAGTGGGGAAAAGATTCCCTATTTAACAAATGGTGCTGGGTGAACTGGCTGGCAACCTGTAGAAGATTGAAACTGGACCCACACCTTTCACCATTAACTAAGAGACTCTCACTGGATTAAAGATTTAAACTTAAGACATGAAACTATAAAAATACTAGAAGAGAGTGTAGGGAAAACCCTTGAAGAAATCGGTCTGGGGAGTATTTTATGAAAAGGACCCCCCCGGGACAATTGAAGCAGCTTCAAAAACACGTTACTTGTTTTGCAAACTGTGCTTGCCACCGGGTTTGAAGGCGTTCCCATCTTTCCATTTGATCCGACTATGGCCAGAAGATGGCGGCATGTACCCATCCATCCCGCCATCTCAGGCTTGTTTTCTCGCGCTGGAGAATGACACCATTTCTACTCTCTGAGATCTAAATCCAGAAGACTGCCACAAAAAGGAATCAGAAAACATGTGCCACGAGGGTTTTTTAAAGAGCAATTTAGAAATGATTTTACTGTTAATATCATTGATAAGAAATTCTCTTCTGAATCTCTGTAATCACTTGGGCTCTTTGCCTGACTTTTCTGTTGTCCGTATTTAAGCATGGCTAATCCGAAGATATAAAAAATCTTGTTTGGTCTGCACTTTTTTGGTGGTTACTATTATTTATCATTTGCTGAGAGGCCACAGAGGGGCATGTCCTCAGATTCTGGTGTCCTGTGAGGTTCCCATGACTTCCTGTTGGACCATAGATATCACCATTGAATCAGGCTGGTACTATTTTAAAGGCCCTGGTCTTTGTAAACAGAAAAAAAGGTAATAATCAAAGAAGCTGATATTTTCTTTTTTTCAGGTTTTAAAATTATTGAACAAAAAAAAATTATAAATAAGTGAATTAATGAAGATTTTCTCTCTCAAATGTGCTACAAAACTCCAAGGAAAATAAACTTTAGGTATGTATACCCACACAATTGGTCTGATTTCAAGTTATAGAGTGCTCAGAACAAATGGTCACTTTTCTGGATGAGGATTCAATTCTTTGCTGTTCAAAGAGTCTTATTCTGCCTTTGAATAATCTGTAAAGTTCCCGTGAACTACTATAAGATCTGAAGGTGGAATTTGGCAAGAGTATTTAAAATACCTTGTCCTCAGAATAAATATACAACAGCCAATGGTAAATTATCATAGTTTATAATAAATTAATTCCTTATAATATAAATAAGCTCAGAAGAAGTATGGTCTGGGATCTTGGGCCTATTTTTCCCTCTCGAATTATTTAATCATACAGATTCTGACTGTATCTATAGTGCTTGGCATTCAAAATCAATTAAAAAAAAACATTAAGTTTGAAAATACGCCATACTAAACAAAGGCTTTTCATTTAATATTCTCCAGTTTTATATTAATCTTTTTTCAGTTTAAAGATAATCTAGCTGACTCCTCTAAAATATAAAACTCGGTGACAAGCATAATTAGTACCATTTCAGTATGGTAACTTGAAGATCTAGGTAGATTAATTTTAAAAAGTTCAAATGATCTACATAAGTATACGTTTAGTGTTTTTGAATAAATCTTGACCCATATTGATACGTGAGGGGCCAGAAAATTTAATCTGACCCTGTGGATGATATTTGGTTCAATCTGGCATATAGTAATCACTGTACAATTCTGTCTTAAATAAATGTCAGAATGATAATTCTCAACAGGATTACCACAATCATTTAAATTTTATAACACAAAGTTCAGTGATATAAAATAAAAATATTCTAGATGGTGAGGACTGTACGAAGATGTTTTTATCAAGAGTTGGGGACAGGGGGAAAGAGCAGAGTAGGTGCTGAGGCTGCCCAAGCTGTGACCAGACAGTCAGTGACCAACTCTTTTTAGTTGAAAAGAGTATAGTTCAAACTGTAACCAAAACGAGGCAGTATGCTTCTAGAAAAATCTCAGGCAAAGGTATTGCAAGCAACCATAGTAGCTATTGGACTGGACTTCCAAGGAAAGGGTGAAGAGATTTTACCAGTTAGCAGTAAAGTTGAAAAAAAAAATTTTTCCCCCAGAATATGGAGGCACAATAGTAGTTCCAGAAGACAGGATTATTTCTTATTTAGAGATGGTGACATTCTCGGAGAGTACATACAATTTACACTGAAATAAATCACCAATGAAATGGTATTACATGAAGTTGCCCATTCCACTGAAGTTTTGAAATCTTTCCTCATGTAAATAATTCCTATATCTTTCCTTTATAATAAATGAATGATATCCCCTCAAAAAGGGGAGGGGATCCTTAAAAATTATAGCAAATCTTAAGTTATTTCTATATTTAATACTTTCATCCTATTTTTAGAGAAATTCTTCTGACATTTTAAGTATTAATTCACATGATTAATTTGTGTATGGGTTACCCAAACATCTATTTTTTACTCTTGGGGACAACAGTATATCAAACTTATTAGACCATGAACTCCGTATTTAAAGTTATGTTTGAGGTTTTTCCAAATCTAACTTCTCCTTAAATTTATTTAGGCATAGTTAACTATGCCTGTTGACTCTGGATGGTTGCCTGAGGATTACAGTCCAGTGAAGGAAACCTGAACTTCAATTACTTATATTTTTTAGGAAAAGCTAAATAATTATTCTTCAATAAGTTTTTACTCTGAGGAACTCTGCAAGAATCGTTTTGACCAAATGTGGACTACTAAAAACAGTCTAATGCTCTCGTGAAACACTGAGAAAACTTAAACATTTGAAATAGTTCTGATAATAATCTTCAATTTTTAAATTTTGTCTTGTAAAGCGACCACAGAGTTGTCACTGATATTTATCAGTTGTAATGCACAGCAGTCTTTTCTCCCTTTTGCAATCTCAACCTCCCCGGTGTCTTCTTGTCTGGAAGTTGTTCTAACTGAAATAGCATTTTATTTAAACACACAGCCTTGTCTTCTCAGGGGGAGGAGTGAGAGAGCATTCGCCTCTCCGCAGCTGGACAGGCTGGATATAGGGAAGTGTCTATTAGAAGGATTTAATTTTGTATCTTTTAAGGAATTAGGTGAGAAGCAGCTGCTACTACATATGTTGCAGTGTCTATTGAAGGATCTGAGTCTCAAATTTTATTTTTAGGTTAAAGCAAGAACACCGAGAGGTTAAATATAGCAAAAAGAAAAAAAAGCTAATGGTGGAGTCACTCTCTTGAGGAATTCTTCTCTTTGTCAGCAGAAGTGAAAATAACTTCATTCCAGTTATGGTGCCTGAGATACTCTTTGGTTGCAAGAGGTATATTGAAACAAAACATTGTATGAGAGTAAAGTTGACTTTCATAATGTCAGGTGCAGAAGGACAGAAGGGGTGCATGTAACCATCCTGAATGTTCTTTAAAGCCATTATTTTGATTTTATTTAACTTTAGTGCTTTTTTATCTCACTTAAGTCAGTTCAGTAATAAGCTTGTATGACTTGGATACTAGGACGTGCAAGCGTGCATGTGTACGTGCATGTTTGAGAGTTCAGTCGATAGCCAGTAGAACCTCCAGAGTTGACCACCTACTTACACTGACCAGTTCCTCAAGTTGACCTGATTTTCATGGACTGGACATGCACCACATGTGTGTATCAGTGCAACAGCGCTAGTTCCTTATGTGGCCCACCTCTGTATGTTGACCAGTTTGTTACGGTCCCTTCAGTGGTTAACTTACAGAAGTTCTATTGTATGTGCAGAGACTCAATTATTTCATTAAGTGCAGTTTTGTTAGAGGTCCTGCCAGATATTTAAAAAATATATACAACATAGTAATTGAACTAAAATAAAAAGTCTTTATCATAGATGAATATAACCTGCTTTTGATGTACTAATATTCATTTTAAACTTGCAAATTCATTGCACGTATATGCTACTTTTACCTTCTCACTTTAGTGTTTGTTTAAAAGTTGAGTAGTGCCACTATAAAAGCCACTGTAAAAGCCAAAAGCTCATTTATTCCATTCATTTCTAGTAAAAAATAATTAACCAAATGAAATAAACACCATAAAACTTGGATACAACCACATAAAATTGTTTTCTTTTTACAGCTTGGAAAGAATTAAGACCTAGAATTCCCTTTATTATAAGACTGACCCATATTAACCAAGAGAAAAACTAACCCCAAAAGTTATCACTACATATAAAAAAATTCAAGTTCCAGAAAGGTTAAGTGTGTTTTCTATTGTCTGGTGTATATATAAAATCATTCTGTGTACTAAACAGTAATAAGAAGCAGGATTAATTTAAATCAGGTTTTATAGAGGTGATTATTATTTTTTGTCATCGAAAACTTGAAAATTTGTCCAGATATTGACTGATCTTTCATATTATCCATTACAGAAAAAAAAAGCCTCTTTAAAAGACAGTAATTTTATTATCCAGTAAAAATACTGAATCTCTTTAGAGAAAAAAAAACAACACAATGCTATTATACAGATTTTCAGTATATACATTTCATTCATGGGATGATCTGAATCATTCATTTTTATTCTTATGTCTCCAGCATAACTAAAACTTGACCTCAGACTTTGTCAATCAAAAAAAACTTATTTAAGTCACTCAATAACTTGGCTGTTTTATACTTTTTAAAATTTCAGCATGGTGTGGGAGCAAAAGCATGTGCTCCAGAGCCAGACAAATCTTTCAAATTCTGGTTCTACCAACTCAATAGCAGGTAAGCCTCGCTGCAATTGCTATGCTGTGAACCCTATTGTTTCTTCCCTGTAAAATTAGTGTGATAAATATATTTATTTGAAAATATTGTGGATTAATTAAGGAAAAGCCCAACATAAAATATCCAGAAGTAGGTGGGGGTTCAGTGATAATCATTTCCCTCTTCATTCATGATTATAGATAAAAACTTTTATTTTTTCATAAAACCATGAGACAAATAATAAATTTAAACATGTCATTTAGAAAAAAGCAATAGAAATATTTATTTTAGCATAGTCATGCTTGCCTGACACGCAATTCTGCCACATGCACAAACCACTTAGTTATTTCAGGTTCTACTATCTGAATGCTTTATAACCAAAGTCACGAGCACGCAGACTTGCGCCTTACTGCAGTCCATATTCACCTACTGTGGGGTTATTTTTTTCCTTGGGCCTTTTAATTTTTTGTTTTTGTTGCTTTTACTTTCTCTTCCTCTTATTTGCCATTTAGACAGTGTGTTGCCATTTGAGGTTGGAAATGGAAAGATAAATTTTAAGAAAAGAGAATATAAATACCTTCAAAGCCATCAAATGTGTTATATAAATAGCTTAGTACTGCTTTATCCAGGAGATGAGGAAAATTAGGAATAATAATGTGGTCTAAAGTTAGGTTTCAGATTATCTGCAAAATGTAATGATCATGCTGTCACCACAAGTGGTATCTGTGAGTACTGTCTAGTGATTAACCCAAGTAGTATCCTGGTTAGTCATCTGGAACAGCTGATGTCGATGGCAAAGGTGCCAAATGGGTTGTGGCTGACACACTAACAGAACCAGGAGCAGAGTGCAGCAGGGGATGGGATGGGACAGTGGAGCCGACAATGCTGGGACATTTCTGCTGTGTGTGTGTGTGCCAGGACATATATGCATATTACTTGTGAACACAATTTAACTTTATATTTGTGTATACACTTTTTCCTCTTGATGTGAGCTTTGTGGTTCTCTTGAATTTCTATCTTCCCCTCTTCTTGGGGAAGATACAGAAACCACCTAAGAGCTAGTGTTGGACCTGCTTATTCCCACCTTTCAAAAGGCTTACCTCTAAGTCATTAAAAAACAAATGTGTGTCAGCAAGATTAAAAATCATTTCCTCCATGCGGAGTCCAAGGGTTACAGCCATGGGGGGATCCTGAAAAGAAAATACACACATAATGAGGCAAAATTTCAGTAACTACCGAAACATCTGAAGTGTATAATTGCTGTGGGAGGAAGAGACCACATGGACTTTTCCTGTGGATCCAAAGTCTAAATCTAGTTATTTAAAAAGGTGACTTTCCAGAGGCCCAGGACATAACAAGAGCACAGACACATCTGGGAATTTAGACATACATACAAATGGATCAACATACATTTTCACATAAAGCCAACTGGTTCATATGGCTCAGTTACACATAATCCATGGAAAGTCTTTTGGAGAAAGGTATTTGGATGGGGTACTGGAGCAAACTTGGTAAAAAGAGGAAAGAATGTCCTTTTAAGAATGGCAACAACCAGAATTAAAAGATAAAAGTATGTCAATTGGGTGTGTGTAAGACTTGAAAAGACAATGTTATCTTGGGGTAGAAGAAAAGGAACTGGTACAGGATGGTGCAACCACCACGTAATTATTACTTGCATTTTGATCAACAGGGTAATAGGAATCTATTCAAACATGTAGAGTTTGGTCTTATCTGAGTTTGACTAGAGGAGTTTGGTCTTATCTGAGTTTGAGAGGGGAGGGTTGAGGATAACTAAAAGAAAATTACCTTCATAAATGTAATCTAGGTAGAAAATACATGCTGTTGGCCATTTATGAAAAGTGAAGGGGTTAACAAGGAGTCCAAATGACTCAATTTTCGTTTACAGAAACCAAGATATTAAACAGCAGCAAGGACCTGAAAATCAAGACCAGAGCTGTGCCTTTATCATGATTAACTACAGCTGAAGATTTGGCAGCAGGCAGTGTTAGGACTGAAAAGTAAGGAAAGTTTAGGAATAGCGAAGGAAAGTAATTCATGCACAAACATTGTGCTTAAAATTATCAAAGTTGGAATGATCTCTAAAGGAGAACTGCTAATAGGTGTGACGCTGGAGATATGGGAAATAGAAAGCCTGGAAGCCACCAAGCCTTAGAATTTGAGACCAGGGGAGTGTTAGCAGGGAGAAGAATATGGTTGGGAATAAAGCTGACAAATCTAGAAGGATACTATTGGTGTTGGCTGAGATGTTATTTTGGAAGACCTCAGAGGGTGATTTGGGTTGAGTGGCTGGGCCAGGAGCCAGACTGTAGGGATTTGAGAAGAGAGAACTGAAATTGTGTTTTCAGTGCTCTAATAAATGGCATTTCAAGAAATGTATTTAAACGTGGGGAAATGTAACTCTAACTTTACTTAATTTATGATAAGAACACACAGTGTGGGTCTGGCCGAGCAGTCTTCATCTATACCCCCTGCACCTCTGAACTGATTCCACTCGCAACTAGAAGGCCCCCCTCATGCCACACCTCCACGAGAACCAATCTTACTCCTACGCTGCCTTCCACAATGCTCTGAAGGGACAGCCCCAGACTCAGTGTAAACACGCCTGCCTGCCAGCTCTGTGCGCCGTAGCCGCTGCAGCCTGGAGACGAGGAATGGCACGCCAAGACACAGGGACAGAGTGCAAGGGGTCACTTGGGTGTGTGGCTCAAAGCTAAGACTTAATGAAGGAGAAAATGGAGATAAGACAATAACATGTTAGATTGCAATATAATTTTCTAATTGTCTACATCTTCTCCTTTGAGATTTCTGTGGATTTCTGGGCTCAATATTCTCATTTCTTAGAAATGAATGTTGACTGTCACATACTTGACAGCATCCTGGCATCACGTTCTCCAGCCAGCTTGCCTCTCCCTCTGAATTCGTCTGCCTCCCTCCAAGGACAGGACCATTTGGGGCAACATATCCAAAGATCAAATACGTGCTGTTTTATCCAACAAATGTTCATTCAAAAACAAGAACAGACATATTACGTGTCTGTTTTGTGTTTCAAAGAGTTTTAGAACTCAGAAGGATCCCTATCTTTTCCTTCATGTAACATTCTTTCTTTTTTATTACTCTTTTTTTGTTGTTCATATTTTTCTTGTAGTTTTTTTTTTTTTTTTGAGACAGAGCCTCAAGCTGTTGCCCTGAGTAGCGTGCCGTGGCATCACAGCTCACAGCAACCTCCAAGTGATTCTCCTATCTCAGCCTCCCAAGTAGCTGGGACTACGGGCTCCCCCCACAATGCTCAGCTATTTTTTGGTTGCAGTCGTCATTGTTGTTTGGCGGGCCCAGGCTGGATTCGAACCCACCAGCTCAGGTGTACGTGGCTGGTGCCTTAGCCGCTTGAGCCACAGGCACCGAGCCTTTCTTGTAGTTTTTGAAATAAAATCTCTCGTGGTCGAATAAATCATTAAAAATATATATGCACTTTGTCTTTTTTTTCTCTTTAAAAAATTCCTATTGCTAGTCTCTCTTTTTGGAGGACCTGGGGAGGAGGCACCGGGTAGGCACAGAACACAAAAATCTTGTAAATATTCTGCCTACTCATGGAACCATGAACAAAATGTCTACAGAAATATCAGGAAAAATCAAACATAATTATAGCCTGAAAACATATAATTCCATTAGGGACGCTCTGTGCTTTTGAGGAATGTTCACTGACACAAGACAATGAACCTGAGCTCCAGCTCCTCCGCTGGGCTGCTGCTGCTCACTGACCTCCAGACGTGTATTGCAGATGGGGGTTCAGAAATATCTTATTTAAAAGTTTTCCTTCTGGAGACCAGGTTGGCTAGACTCTTCTCCAATGATTTGGCAATTTTTCTCTTTAAGTGTCAAAGAAAATTGTTGAATTTCTGTGTTCATTCCTTACATTTTTTTGCATTTACAGATCAGATTTAGGGGGATGGGAGAAAACCCACTATCCCTCTTTGATCATTACTTTGATCAATTCATGTTTCTGAAGTACGCAACTCTCTGTGCTACCCAAACAGTGATAGGAAAATCTCACAAAGAATGCATTTGGTACAGCTGATAAGCACACAAACAAATAGCATTAATTTTAACTGCAAGAATCCTCCAGCAAGCAAGCATAGCGTAAGGTATGATGAAAACTGCATTTGAGCACTGCACTGGAATGTAGCCCCATGGCACTGGGGAAAGGGGGGGGGGGGCTGCTGTGCATTTGTTTTTCAAGCTGTGGCCATTCCACATCACACACTCGGCTAGAGCCAGAACTTAGTAAGCATTTTGGCAAAATAATCATTTGTTATCTGGGAAAGTTTAGGTTTGTGGTTTGCTGGAGTGTGAACTAGTTGCATTTTACTAACATTTCCAGAGAGCAAGGCCAGTTGAAAGGGAGATGTTTCGTCAGCCATGCCAAAGGCTTGGCACAGATGGGCTAGGGAGTTATGCCATAAGCCGAGGAAAACCAGGCCTGTAAGAGGTGGTGATCTTGTTTCTAAGAGAATGTCTGGTGAGGGCTTACTTTCAAATATCTAATTTTGCTTTTTGTGTTTTCCAGCTTACTAGAGTCACTGGGACAGCTAATTCTAAGTAAGCAGATTACACTACCGCATTCTTCCAGCTAAAGGACTCACAGATCTAAGAATCCAAGAAAGATGACTGGACATTTGGTGTGTGTAGTTTTAGAGATATCCTTGTGTTGGGCACCATCTGTTTTGCCAAAATACCATGAAGGGGCTGCCAGTTCCACTGTTTTATCAGGTATTTGAGAGTGAAACATACTTCTGGGTTGAATCCAAGTTTTATACAAAGATGTTTGCTCATTTTCATTAGATGTTTGTAGAATTATAGGCACCTTATGAATCAAGAGTTGCTGGGATTTTTTCCATTTAACTGTAATGAGTGTTGAGTTTAGGGTCTAAAATGAAGTGATAGCAAAAACTTGGATAGAGGGAAAAAGTGGGATAATAAAGGCCCTAACAGGGTTTTGTGGAAGCTCTGATACATATTACACATATATAATAGTTCCAAAAGGTTCAAAGTGTCTACAACAGAGTTTAATATGGGGAAAAATGAACTTCTGCCAATTTGTTCCGTGTATTGCTCTATCAAAATACTGAAAACTATTCCCAAGACATTTTATTGAAGGAAGAGGGAGGGAAAGAGGGAGAGGGAGGAAGGGAGAGAGAGAGAGAGAAAGAGAGAGAGAGAAAATGAAGAAAATAAATAGCTCTTGGCCTTTAAATCTGTGGTCCTTAGCCAGATGTTACCAGTGTAGAACCATGTCAGGATCAAGTACAGCACTTCTCTAAATCAAAATACGAACGCCTATTAGCCATGTTAGCACAGAGCATAGATTGGAGCCAGACTGTCTGTCTATGGGCCTCTGCCCTGCATTGGGCCATCAGCTGGAATTCCTGCTCTAGGGACACACTGTAAAAATATCTCTGGAGAGGCAGCAATTATGTATTTTTAAAGAAATGGAGGACTTTTTTAAAAGGCCTCCAGCTCTTGGAACAGTTATTCCTCTGGGACCTGAAGCACATGTGTAGACGTGTGCACACTCAGACGGAAGTGCAAGTTCATCACAGGAGACAAACCAGCTTTATGAACTGAGGATGGAAACAGTTGCTGGAATTTTGAAACTACATCAGCTTCTCTAATCAGGGAGAAAGGATGAAATGAAATTCAGTCACGAACCAGAAGGGAAACCTTACAATTGAGATTTGTATCCATGATGAATAGGTAGTGGGCTTAGAGAGCATTGGGGAATGGTTCCAGAAACATGCATTTATTTATAACATATGTAGGTCATTATAAAAGTTTTGAGATGCTCAAAAATCAAGAAACACGAAGTTGGTGAGGATGGAAGACAATGAAGCCCTGCCAGGACACTGATAAGCCGAGCAGCTGATACTTCCCCGCATGAGTCAGAAAGGGCGCCCGCGTTTTCTTGGAAGTGAAGTGATGGACCTTCAAATAGTCTGTCTTAAAACTTCTGTAGTGACCCAAGTATTTATTGTCTACTATGTGTCAGTAATATTCAAATTCTGGGCAGAAAGCAGATAACCAACAAAGCAAAGACCCCGCCCTTATGGGGGTTATTTAATTACTGGATGAGATATCTGATAAACAGAAACAAAACCAAGAAAATGTAAGTGTTCCAGGTGGGATTAGGCTCTGATGCAAAACATCAGCACAGGCAGACGCGCGCCGATGATGTGGATGAGTGACAATGGCCAATTTAAAGCAACTGCAGGGAAGATTCCCTAAGTCAAATGCAAGTGAGAGGCGCCAGCACAATGAACCAAAAGGGAAAATTCCATCTGGCAAGAAGGCGGCTCCTCAGACTTGCAAAGAGTCATTTTAGGGCAGGAAAAGAGGGCAGAGAAAGAGGGCAGCACCGGGAAGGGACGTGGGCTCAAAGGGGTTTTCTAGGGACGGGACTATCACATGCGCGGGGTGATGGGAAGAAGCCGGGACAGTGGGAAGCTGGGGCTCAGGGAAAGAGGCCATTTGGGGAGTAGATTCCTGGGTGAGTGAGAGGCAAGGAAGCAGCGCCCGGGGAGGCCTAAGACACAGCAGAGACTACGGCTGCAGACGCAGGGGCACCGAGAAGGGGAGGGGATTCTCAGGTTGATTATTTTTCTCAGTGAATGAGGGGGAGGTCTGTACAGAACTGGGAGAGCGCTTTGGAGACCTGAAGGGGGGGTGGGCGTGAAGCCCTCAGTGGGATGAGTTCAGCACCCAGGAGTGTGAGCACCCACTAGGGTCTGTGGCCATATTCAGCGGCAGAGGAAGAGGGGAACCCGTGGGATTTTCTGCCAGGTGAATGTGATGGAGAAACAAAAGAGGAAGATAGGCTTTAGGCAAAAGTAGGAGCATGTGTATAGCGACATACGGGGACTGATCTGGGAGGGTGGCGTCTAAGACAGAGGTTTAACACCTGTGGGTGGGCCTTCTGTAACTGCCCCTGCTCACGCCACATCCCACACCTATTAAGTCGTATGCTCTCGCATCAGTCACTTCAAAGCTCTCCGGTGATGCCAATGTACAAGCAAGACTGAGAGTCAGCAGGTGGTGGCCAGAGCCGCATCACTGGCCTCACAGGGCAGCCTGCTAGGAAGGCAGAAGTGCAGACCCTACTCCAGATCTACCGAACCAGGGTCCATACTGTACCAAGACTGCCAGTGACAGGACTAGTCCTTGCACGTTAATAGTTAAAGAAGCTTCAGTCTAAAAGCTCTGATGGAGAACTGCTGGAACAGTCAGGAAAGACCAGAGCGCGTGTGACCTTCTAGATTCCCAGGAGCGAAGCCTCTGGGCGCATTCAAAGGACTGTTAGATGTGAGCCAGTGGGATCGCTGAGTAAAAAGTGGATCAGTGTAGTTTCTTGAAAACTAAATTTCTCTGAAATTGCTTAAGTGATGAGGAAGAGTTCGTTTTTCCATCTTCACCTCTTTTAGGATCATCTGTGAACTTAACGCCAAGGACCAAAAATGATGGATGGCAGCAGTAGCTTATAGTGATAACATGGCACGTGGATGGAAAGAAAAAAGTCAAGCTGGCAAGACTGAACCTGGGAGGCTGTACTGGACAGCACAGGGCCCAGGAGAAAGTGGGACGGCAGACATGGCCAGCGGACACACCCCACGCAGCCCCTCAGCATGTGTGGAGGAAGGTGACTGGTGTGTGAGAAGGCTAAAAGATGGGGGGATGATGCTTTAAGGAAACTTAAGAAAGTTGATATAACTGTCTCCCTCTTGTTCTTCAACTTTTTCTTTAGCTCATGGGACACTTGAACTTATAGTTAAACTTCCACAGCATGCTTAAATCATGTTATTAAAAAAATATTAAAAATAAAGAATGCATTTAGTGTGCTTTGAACTTCTTTTGAAAATAATTTAATGATTTTTAACAATTTTCACAGCACACCTAAGATCCCCTTGTGCCACACCAGAGTGCCACAGTACACTGGGTGAAAATCACTGCCCTTCCCCCTCAGGGCGTGAGATTGAATCATCATCGACTGAGATAAAAGGGACTGAAAATTTCTAGGCTGTTCTGGGGGCACCTCGAGAAGTCTGTGCTGTTAAGTTACCAGGTTCCATCATCTTTCATGTGTATTAACTTTGTGTTGATAAGGATCTTTCCCTTTTCTGTCAACACCACTTTGTAAGGTTGGGCTTAAATAAAAGTAAGCTATCTGGCATTTTATATCACCTGGAGCCATTCAATGTAAATGAAAAAGGCCATTTCTCTAAAATAAAGACATACTCAACACAAAGCTCCGAAAGACGAGACTACGGGTAGCACTGACTCTCGAGCTCCTAAGGTGGAGTTTGAGAAGTGGCTCTGTCCTTGCCTTAGCTTTATTTTTATATGTTTACCTATTATATATTTTTATAGTTTTATATACTGTATTCAGGTGTGCACCCCCCCCCACACACACACACACGTGACATGTGTGTGCAGTCCAACACCCTGGGCGCAGTCAGGCAGAGCACAATGCATTGTTTGACACTTGCAAATTCGGAGCTTACTCCTTTTATATTAATCTACCCAAACCACTGTCTAGTCACCCCGGCATAGTGCTACTTCTTTACAATACTGAGCTGAATATCTCACATTGGGAGGTACAATAGAAGACACAAATATAATAGGAAAACTTCATGTTATTATTTAGAATATTCAGTTGGTTAAATTTCAGATTTTCTTGAAACAAAATAGCTTATGCTCACTGAATGATTACTCTGTGGTTGCCAGCGTGCTGAGTTTTAATGAATTAACTCATTTAACACGCATAATCAAAGTATGACTTTTATTATTCTCTTCATTTTACGTAGAAGGTAACTGAAAATCACAAGTGCTAAATCAGCTCCTCAAGGTCCCAGGGGTAGTAGGGAGGGGAGCTGGAGTTTGACCTTGGGTCCATTCACCCTTCAAAGCCAGCAGAGAGGTAATGGCCTTGGTGCCAACACTGCCATTAGAGTTACCTCAGATCCGTGGTTCTAACATCTGATTAATTCCCATCACCTCCTGTTAAATCATGTTGATTTTCTTCAGTCTACATGCACAAAAGACAGTATTTATCTTCATGACTATCCTAGTACTTAAAGTCCAGCTGGTGCTATTTTAGAAGTCCTTTTCTACATGAATATGTGTAGATTATTTGATATAAAATAATATAGCAGTGCCTGTGGCTCAAAGGAGTGGGGCGCCGGCCCCATATGCTAGAGGTGGAGGGTTCAAACCCAGCCCTGGCCAAAAACTGCAAACAAACAAACAAACAACAACAAAAAAACCTCACTTGATTTACCCCAGTGAACACATTATTTCCCTACCACTGCTCTTATTTAAGATGTCAAAAATGAGCAAACAGTCCAGGGAGTCTGAGTTTTCATTTCATATTACAAGGCAACCATTCACTTTCCCTTCAGTTTGTTTCTCCAACTTGGGTTATTTCCTTTGTATCTTTACTGTGGAATAACTTTAGAGAATCATAGCTTCATAGCACATGATAGATTAATGCTCTAAAATGAACCAAATCCCTACAGCACAATTTATTTACTTCCCTTTGCCAGTAATTCCTCCCCCCAAATAAAAGGAATTACTGCAACTCATCAGGTGAAATAACATATACACAATTAATCAGGGAATAGGAATTATCTTCATAAACTCTAACAGATGATGGATGATTCCTGGTATACATCTTGTCAAATTTACAAACTCTCATTTTTAGAGTTTCACAGTGTTGAAAACTATACGCATGCTAACTGGTGCTCAGCTGCAAAACCCATCACCAGCCTCCCAGCACAGAGCTCAGATACCAGTGCACCTTGTTTGCCTCCATGGAAAATGTCCAGGAAGAGTTCTGCTTGGGAAGAGAGGGTGTTGACAATGGAAGAGTCAAAAAGTGATAACATGTGAGAAAGATCCTTGGAAAATTCATATTATTTATTTATAAAGGGAAATAGAATTTAAAAACAACTTTTTTTACTTAAAACACAGAAATTTATGAGTAAAATGGCCTTCCTATATTAGTGTATCTCATGAATTTTATTTATAGAGGCTGTGTGGAAAAATATGAGACCAAAAGAGTATCAAGATTAAAAACCTGTCAAGGACACACAGGTTCCTCTGGCCATGCCACTTATGAGCTGTGTGACATAGGACCCATCACACAGGATGGTGTTGAAAGCCGAAGAGAGAACGCATTTCACGGAAGCCCAGCAAAGTGCCAGGCACTCAACAAAAGGCCAGAGATGGTGCTTACAACTGCGGGGGAGAAAGAGAGATACACAGGTGGGTGTGGTCATCTTAGGATAGGGTTTACATCACCAGCCCCCCGAGGTCCAGCTCCCAGACACGACATGCAGCCCCACTTTATGTGCTGAAAGAGTTAACATTGACCTTCTGCAGGTCTGGAAACATCTGCCTCTAGTCATTTCTCATTTTGGAGAAAGAATACATAATTTTACTTAAGATTTTCTGCCCAGGGAGGTGAAAGATAGTCTTCAAAGGAGAGTGCCATTTTTATATATTTACCTTATCCCTTTTAGTCTATCCAGTAACTGCAGGAAGGAGGTGGACTATAAACATTTCAGATGAAATAGATCAGAGGTCACATGACTTGCCCTTAGGCACAGGAGGGCCTTCTACCTGACCATTTCCATTCACGCTTTGCAGTAAAAGCTGAGGCTACCCCGAATCCTTTCTGTCTCATCTGCAATGACCCCTGAGCTGCATGTGGCCACAGCTTCACCAGAGGGGCCTTCCTTACTTAGCACTTCTCAATATGCCAAGGTATTAGTGGTGCACTGGCTAAAAGGCAATGCCAATTTCCTTACTGATGTTAAGAAAAAAGTCAACAATGAAGTGACTTTTAGAAAACTGTGAATAAGAACCAATAAGTAAAGCAATCTAAGTTGTTTTTCACAGAATGCAGTAATGGTGTTTTATATTTTAATTAGAAAAAATATATTGCCTAAAAACATGTTTAATTTTCTTAAATTGCCCTGAATAAAAATCTTGCTCAATATGCTCAATTCTAATAGACCTCCTTCCACTCAGCAGAGTATACAGAACGTGGACTTGCTATGAAACTGACTTGGTTTCCAATACACGAATCAGCATTTGTCATTTTGGGGACCTTGGTCAAGTTACTTAAGCCCTCATAATCCTGGTTTCCTAATCCTTAAAACTTGTATCACAATAAATTGTAGCAGAATTAAATGGGATAATATTTGTAAAAGCGACCAATAGCAGCTACGTTTTTTTCTTAGTTGTTAATTTACACCAAATATTTTGTTGTGCCCTTCCAGCATTCTATCTCTTTAGCTCTCACTTGCTATGGATGGTGTTGTTCCCATTTTACAGATATTGAGGCTAAGGACAATTAATTTGCCAGTGCCAGAAAGTTGTTAAGCATCACAACTTGATTTTTTATCCAACTCAAAAGCTTTTGCCATTAACTACCATCCCCACTGCTTCTAAAATGTAAAATCCAGACTCTGTGTCAGGCAGTCTACAAATGAAGCTTATCTTCTTTATACTCTTCCAACAGGGACTCCGTCCGTTCCATATTCTGCATTGCCACCAGGTACTGATCACTGTCTGCCATGCTCTACGTCACTGCACTTCCTAAGTCTCACCTTGTGATGAAAAAATATCCCAAGTGTCTGAGAAAAGATAATGTAAATTATTACAACTTAAAAGAGAACTCACACAACAGCCTGCATAGTACCTCACTGTCTTTTCTCATCTTAGGAAATGTCACTTTTATAGTCACTTCCAATACAGAAGTTGGCTAGGCCGTGCAAGGTGCTACAGCAGGGAGTTCCTGGGCTTTGGAGTTAAAGTTCAGAGCTCCAGGACTGGTATCGGCCACTGACTAGTGTGAATGTCACATGTTTGGATTTCCTCTCGAGGATGTTTCCTCATCCACAGGATGGGGAGAACAACCTGTCCCTTAATATTGTGTGACGCTTACTGCCTGGCCCTTCATTACATTAAGAAAACAGGGCAGCCCCTGTGGCTCAAGGAGTAGGGTGCCAGCCCCATATACCGGAGGTGGTGGGTTCAAACCCAGCCCTGGCCAAAAACTGCAAAAAAAAAGTTTGATACATTAAGAAGCAGGCCCTCACCAGGACTGAATTTGCTGACACCTTGTCCTTGGCCTACTCAGCCTCCAGAGCCGTGAGAAATACATGTTTATTGTTTAAGCCACACGGTCTATGACACTTTTTTACAGAAGCAAAACAAACTAAGACAATGTGTTTCTATAAAGTAAATGCATATGAAACAGATAACAGAAATGAGAAGTGTAAGATACAGATGTATCTTAGACATTTGTGTGTGTCTGGGTCTGGGATGTATACATCCTGCATTGGAAAAGATTTTTAGATGATAATTGTGATGAAGGGACTGAGACTCTTCCTTGCAAATTGTTGTTCACTGGCATTGTTGCCTTTCGTATCTGTTTAGCAGGCAATGCACATTCACCCACAGTGCAGTTTAGGGAGACAGATTCGATTGCAGTTCACCGTTACTTGTCTAGACATGAAGCTTAACATCACTGCTAAAAACTGCATGCTGTGCTGACATAAGACTACCAGATAATGGGAGTAGAAACACATAAAGAAAGACATAGAGAGGCATTTTTGTAAGTGTGATATGGAAAGGATCCAAAGCCAGAGACAACCTGGACTATAGTAACGGCAGGCGAAGGTGCTCTGAATCGACAGTTATGTCCTAAACCTCTGTGACTGCGTTTTCAGCCAAAAAGCCTGTCGCAGTGGCATCATCCCTGGAGAAGCACTCTTGCAGGTGTAATAACACCATTCTAAGATGCTTACTGTAGAAACAATAGCCAGAGAAAAAGGTGGGGGGCCTAGTGAGCCCACCAGTCACTGACTTTGTGATTGCAAGGGTGGGGGAGGGACCTGAGGTGGGGGCTGGGGTGTTATCTCTGTTGCTTCTCTTATGCTTACTAAAGTTACAGAAAATCTTCCATTCATAAATCCAAAGGATCTTCAGACAAGAGGTTACTTGCTTATTTCAAGTGGCATTCCATAGCAACAACTGATGTAACAAATTAATTAAAACAACTTCTTAAATTTCCTGAATGGGATAATATCTGATTTTATAATGTTTTAAAGTCCATTTAAATGAACAACAAAAATTGTTTTTGTAAAAATTATGAGTGTAAAGAATTTCATCTTGATGTAGAGAACTCAAGACATTTTCAAGGAACAAAAAAGAACTCAATTTCTAAGTAGCTTAGTAAAATTTGCCAGTTCATATGAAAGAACCAAGAAGTCACTGGGAACAGATAATAAGAGAAAATCTGATAGACTGCCGTAAAAACACTTGAGAGTGTTTTTAAATGGCTCTTGGTTTTAGAATGAAATAGAATTCTAACAAGATTTAGAGTAAAACATCTTGCTTTCTTACCTTGCCATACTTCTGTGCATAAGACCCTGTGAGCAGTGAGTGAAAAACAATGATGGTTTCATCCAAATCCCAGACAAACACACGCTGAAGACAAAAAGTAAGTATCAGAAAATGACAGTGTTTAAGAAAACAAATCCCTTTACAATGAGACAGCATCTCCCTTCATTGTTGTATATCGTCTTGATACCATTTTATAGAAAATAATCCTGCTTCATTAATTGTTCTTCAAATTTTCTGACTCTAACTCCAAGGAGCAAGAGTGATAAAATAATAACTTTAAAAGTCAGAAGTCCTAATTGCTGAATAAATTTAGGAAAACATTTACTTGTAGTTAATACCAAAAACAGACACATTTAGATTTTCTGACAGAAGTGTGCTTGAAACCGTGTGCATTTTAAAGTTTCATACTTTATGGATTCATAACATCTTACAATTTAGGCAAAGAATTAAATTTTTAAAAAAATATTTAAAAGAATCAATAAATAACCACTAAACAGAAATCACAAAATGTGGAGCTTTTGGTCAGCTTAGGGCAACAAACGTGTTGTTTGAATCTCTGTGAAGTTCTGAAAAATTTCAAATTATTGAGCATCATTTCCAAGTTAGGTGATTTCATACCTACTTAGGTTTCTAACCACAGCACAGACGTTGTGGCCAGGTTGGCTGACATTTCCAAGGGCAGTGATGGGCAAATCTCTCAGAATGGGTCAACGTTCTTAGCTTCCCCCCATGTGCTGTGCTCCCTAGCCAAGTCACTCAATTACATCACCTGTCAGGTTCCTGAGGGGACTTAAACTTGCTGTTGTTCTGGTTTAGAAAATTATCTCTTATCAAGAGGCATAACATCTGACACTTGGTTTTACTCAATCTGGAGATTTAATTTTTTCTTTGCTAAAGTATTTGGTTATGTAAGAAGTAACATATTACAGTTAAGCCACGTTTCTCCTGATATTTTACAGCAAAAATCAACCTGCTTATTAATATAGCTATATCTCAAAAGAGCTCACAAGTAGGAAAAAAGGGACATATACTAAAATTTTCACAAATATAAAAATCTGAATGAATGATAAATTTTTTTTCCTGCTTTCAGAGGGCAACCTTGTCTTTCCATACAAATTACTTTCATCTTTTTAAATTTAATGACCCATAGAGATGTCTTTCAATTATTGGAGTACTATAGAACACACTGTGTTTCAGAACATTATCCCACAAAGAATGGCTTTATTTAAAAAATTTGTTTGTGCCAAAAGATGCAGTTACTTCAGACCTAGAATTTGCAAAGCAATGTCACTTTTAAGTTGTTATTGTTTTTAATTTTGCCATTGTAGTGGATAAAAATCTCAAACTCTGATATGGCTTTTTTTACGTTTGAAACTTAATAGGACTGCAAGGTATATAATCTTCCATTCAATAAAATAAAGCATCGTATTATACTCTTTAAGAATAAGCAGGCATACCTCAAGGTCACTATCAGGAGGTGGGGAGGGATTATTTTTCCGGCCTCTTCCTCTGGATTTAGACCCGGAACTCCTACATGTCCTCTCGTCAAGATCTTTGATGGGAGTGGAGGGGCTCTGCACGGTATCAAACTCTCCTGTAAATAACATAATTTGAGTTAACAAGAGCACTTCATTTTAAGGTCAAGTACCAGTCTTCATTATTAATTATCTTAACAAATTCCTATACAATAGAAACTTCCTTATGAGAAAGCAGGATTTATAATCCCTAGTACACAGAGATCTAATTCAGTCAAAAATTTTATATGTCCCCCAAATCCCTCCTACTTATAGTCTATATGATCTATTAAAACTCAACATCTTCATATCCCAAATGCCTTCAAAATCCTGTTTGCACCCTCACCTACACATTTATCTCTATTACAGTTCAGAGAAGGAGACGTCTTCTTCTGGATCAATCCCATCTGTTGACTTGTGAGCTTGACTTCCCAGGCCCACCTGCTAGGGGAACATCTTCCATTTGTCAAACCCACTTTCCCTTACAAGTTTAAAAGTCCTCCCCTTGGCCTCACATTTTCCATGTAGACACCTGTGTTTGCTATCTTCTCTTTTAAATAAATCTCCTTAAAACAACCATGCATAACAGTGTTTCCAACAGAAATATAATGTGGGTCACGAATATGACCACACATGCAATTTTAAACTTTTAAGCAGTCACATTAAAAAAAAAAGATACAGGTAAAATAATCTTATTCATTTGTCTCAATTGACTCAATATATCAAAATGTTACTTCAGCATATAATCAATATAAAAGTTGTTGACCACAGGTTTAACATTCTCTTTCAGACCCAGTCTCTGAAATCGTATGCATATTCTCCACGTACAGCAGATCTCAATCCAGTAGCCACATTGCAAGTTTTCAATAGCCACACCTGCCCAGTGGCTTATATGTCTCTACTTTGTCGCATGTGATTTATCAAAATCTAGCTTCAGTTCATAAAAAAAGTTAGTAAAAATAATCTTGCTAAGGGTCCCCAATAACTATCTCACTGATGAGTGCAATAGCAGGAGACAGCCTCAGTTCTTATTTTTCTGGGTCTCTGGGCTGTGTTTGATCCTCTTAAACCAGCGGTTCTCAACCTGTGTGTGGTGACCCCTTTGTAACAATGAAAATACATCGTGGCATTAGGGAGGTTGAGAACCACTGTGACTTAAACCACCACCTCCTCGGAACCATTACATGCCAGCTGATACCCTTCACTCCCCCAGTTCTAGAATCTCTCTCTTCTGGGAGACGTGGGCTCCTGTCCTTTTCTTATTCTTTCTAAGCTGGTCATTAAGAGTTCTACCTGTTGATCACTGTACTTCTAATTCCCCACACCCTGGAGGATTTGAAACTCTCATACATTAATGACGTCGCATATCAGGACGAGACCTCAATCTGTATCTCCAACAAGGCCATATCTTAAGTTTCAGATTTTTTATCGCGTGAATGTCTGCACGTCCTAGAGATACCTAAAACTGTGACACATCTAAAGCTTAGTGACAACTTATCTAAGGAGGCAGAAAGTACTGAGCAGAGGCAAACCTGCGGGAGCGGTTGTTAAAATAAACTGAGACCACAGTGAGGAACAACATAGCAAGTCAAAGAATCAGAATTACTGTGTGATGTTAAGCATTTTACTCAATCTCCCTGAATCTCAGGTTCACTGTATATCAATGGCTAATAATAGCTACCTTTTGGATTACTGAGGGATAAATATAATTTATATTTAATTTGATTTAAATCACATGTAGAAAACAAAAATATCTAGGAGAGCCATGTGGCAAACTACATTAAATTTTCATTACATAATGTTTAAACATAAAGGTGTTATGACTATCATGCTTTATCATTCAATTAAAATAAAATAATCCTGAGGGGAACCATACAGTTATAATCTAAATAAATCTGAACAAACTTAGGCATTTTTTTTTCTGAGAAATAGTAATTTTTATGTAGATATCTCTAATCACTTTTATTGGTTTTAACATTTTCTTTGGGGAATGCATGTTAGTTGCATGTCATAAGGCAGGATCAAAAAGTATGTCTGTACTCTAAATATTATTTTCTATAAAAATATTGCTAGAAAAGTTCATTGCATGGGTCTCTGAGATTGCCCAAGGGAGAGCAAACAGCGTAACAGTAAAGATTGTAGGTACAGGACTGAATACAGCCCCATCTTACAGGAAATAATGTTTCAGCTTACTATATGCACATAAAACGAGACTACTTATACATGAGCACATACCAACTTTTAAATAATATCCCTCAAAAAAGTCCCATTTCTAATTCTTTTTTTGAAACAAAATTTTCTTAATTGCTATTTCACACAAATTAAATGCTTACTTTCATATAAATTGGTGATTCAAAGCAAGAGTTTAAAAAAAGTTTTTTGGATTATTTCCCATAAAACCTTCTTTTATTTTCATTTCATTTTTAGGTGTTATCATCAGGTAGCTTTGATTTTGCCACCATGTAAGAGCTGGAAGGACAAAGACTGGCAAAATCCCAGTCATCATGACCAGTCATGGGAGGTGTTTGATTATAGGTTAGATCTGTAAAGAAGGCATGCAGCAGAGTTCCACATGTCACGGCAAGGCAGTAAAAAGAGAAGAGGGTAGAGAAGCCCGGTGGCCGTAGGAAGTGTCTGGGTTTAGGGCATGTATGTGTATGTATATATACAAGATCAGATAATTAAGTTCATGAACTCATCCTAGAGAAAGTGCTACACACTGCCTTGCTCAATATCACTATGGTCACCTTTGAAGTGGTCCCCTTGGGAAACTCCCCTTGATGCCAGTTCCTAGTCTACCCTTCAAAGCGATTTTGGAACCTTTTTCTGGAATGACCATCAGCGCTGTCATCATACAGCACACAAAAACATTCAATGACAATAATGAATGCCACTCAGTAAAGCACCACCACACATTGACAGGAACACAGCTGCGAGACACTGATATACCAAGGTTATAAAACCTTACCAAGTTGTTTGCACCATGCATGCTGCCCATGCATGGTGACAAGTTGGCAAACTTAATTGTCAGCTCTGATGACGATTAATAACAGCTCTGATGGCCATTCCAGAAAAAGAGTAGCAAAACTGCTTTGAAGGGTGGCCTACATGTCAGTGTACAGCTTCCCAAGGAGAGTACTTCCAAGGCGACTGTAGTGATATTCAAAATGAGATCTGTGCCACATTTTCTAGGATGAGTTTGCAAAATTAATTTTCTGGCCTCAAGATGTTAATTAGCTCCATTTAGTAATTTCATAATGTTTCAAAACAAAGTGTTATAAACACAGTTTTGTTTTTGTTTTGCTTTTTTTTTTTTAGGCATAGCCTCAAGCTGTTATCCTTGATACAGTGCCATGGCATCACAGCTCACAGCAACCTCCAAATCCTGGGCTTAAGCGATTCTCTTGCCTCAGCTTCCCAAGTAACTGGGACTATAGGCGCCTGCCACAACACCCAGCTATGCTTTGGTTGTAGTTGTTATTGTTGTTTGGCAGGCCTGGGCTGGTTCGAAGCCATCAGCTCTGGTGTATGTGGCTGGCACCTTAGCCGCTTGAGCTACAGGCACTGAGCCTGTAAACACAGTTAATGCATACACATGCTGTGTTTTTTTAAGACACAGGATCTCACTATGTTGCCCAGGCTGGACGCAAAGTCCTGGATTCAAGCAATCCTCCTGCCTCAGCCTCTGGAGTAGCTGGGACAGGTGCCTGCCATTATGCTTATATATACACAACATTTTTATTTGTCAATTAAAAATACATTTAGAAAAGAGTTATATAGACAGTATGCAATTCTGTGTGAGGGAGTGCCAAGGAATCAAAGAAGTTTGTAGCAGTAAAAGAGCACATCCTGCAGAGGGCGTGTGACACGTCTAGGCTCCCCTAATGGTTGCCCAGGTGGAATTGTACTGACCTGTATTCCCTCTGAAGGTGCTAGCCTTTCTTCTGATAAAGGGTAAAACAAGGAACTTGAGCTCAACTGGTCATTAAACATTTGTTGACACTCTTTTTTTTTTTTTAAAGGAGAAAGCTGTTAATTCCGGTGCCTCTGCCAAGTTTCACTCAGGTAACTGCACAAGGGCACAGGGATGCTGCAGGTGGCAAAAATGTAAACTGGCAGGGCCATTGGCTGGCATCCGGCATTTCTATCTAAATCCTCTCGTTAGTTTCAATAAGATGAGTTAGCTTCCTGTCACAAGAAATACCATGGAGGTCTGAGAAGGCTGCTGTGCTCTGCCTGTTGAGACTGGCTTCTTTTCAGAGAGTGAATTGATCTTACACTATTCTTTACATTTCTGGAGCTCTTCTTAAGTTCAATGAACTGCCATGTTGTAATGCTTACTGAGGTTCCAGGGTAAAGCACAATATTGGTACAGAGTTACTAATTAACTCCTCTTTGAAGAGGACAAGCTTTAAAAATATCTCTCCATATCAGTCCTCAAACTTTCTGAATACAAATAAAAAATACCTAATATAAATGAACTTTATATTAAAGGCAAAGAAAACTCTTTACAAAAATAATGAACTAAAAATTTCTGTTTCTAATCAGCATGGTAAGTTTTCTTTAAATCCACTGTCAAACTGCCTAGTAAGGTAAAGTAAAATAACTGAATTCTATTTGCCATTTCCAAATAACGGCAGTCATTAACAACTGCCCTAGGCTTTTCTTAATCTGACATTATACATGATTAAATAATTATCCTTTAATTGGTACAGAAATGAATAACTGCACCTTGTAAGTTTTCATATTTATTTCATTAGGCTTATCTCCAGATCAGAACAACCAGCTGGCTCTTGTTTGTCATAAGTTATGCTTTTATTATAAAAATGTAGTCAACAGTGAATGTTTCTATGAGAAAATGTGGATTTAACTATTAGGTTTCTGCTTTAACTCCAAAAGGTAGAACTGGTCTACCAGTTGGGAAATACTTTTCCTATCCTTGAGCTAAATATATCAGACTCCGTCAATAATAAAGAAAAATCCCATTTACAAACTTGTTTGCTCTGGGGATGAATGCCAGATCTGAAGAGGCAACATTAAACTTGAAACTACCTTGACTGCAGGTCAGAGGTCACAGAATTCTTTAAAGATGCAGGCAAGTGTGTTGTTATGATTTGGGGAGAATAATATAGATAAAAGTTGAAATCACTTCTTTAAATTCAACAAAAAGTCTAATAAAATCTTAAAATTATGTCAAATTGTATTTGTTGGCATCAGCAATGAGTGGAAACTTGAGGAAATAGCAGCAGTCAGGTAGTGAATATGAGAATGCTACCTGTGAGTGAATGCGCCTCATCTCAAGTCACACATTCAGGATAGCCCCTGCCTGCATGTAGGATTTTTAATATAAATAAAATAGCTAGTCTCAATGTTAATTATTTTTTAGCTAGCAGAAAGGAAGATTTGTGTCTTTCTGTGGAGAAACTTTATTGGGATCACAGGGAAACCTGCAAAAACAACCTTTTACTTCAAGCTCTCCCCAGCATACAGCATAGTTTAGCACACCAATGGTTTTCATTCATGTCTAGCGTTCAGTCTCTGACACCTTGATGATCAGATACTTCTAGTGCCTTGTTTTTGAACAGACTTTCCCTACCTTGTTTTACCCCAAACAGAAACCATTGAGAAAAACCTTCCAAGGTTTTTCTTTAAGAGTTCGTTAATATTCTCCCTACCTAAAATATCTCCACTGTTCATAAAGCAAGGATTCTGAAATATTCATTTTTGAGTTAAGGTAAAGTTCTTTGATGAAATGCAAGGATTAACTAAAAGAGGATCAAGACAGATTTGGAACAGGTGATTTAAGCTGAGACTAATGTGCCCTAGGGCACAATACTTCTGGACATTTACCGGGTCAAAAAAGTGCCCTCAGGGCTTCACTCTTCTAAACCTAGTCCTGGCCCTGCCAGGGTACAAATGTTCAGGGAAGCAGAGATAGTTGAAAAGCCTAAATAAGAAATTCTAATAGGACAAGGACCAGAAATTCAAAGATAAGGCACAATAAGAAAGAAACTGAAAAGTAAGAGCATCAAAGGAACTTTCTTCTAGACTATTTCCCCTCAGTCTATAGTTAGAGATGATAGTCAGAACAGGGAACCAAAAATAATGTTACCATTTCATCCATTCATGATCTAAACATATCTTGGCCGTGAAAAAAATGCTGAACTCTGTTATGTTCCATTGCTCTGTATTCCACTGCTCTAGTTCCACTGCTTCTTCTTAATGTCAAATTAGTTCACTTGTGGATATTCCCCATATTATTTACCATTTCCCTTTCTCAGTACTCATCACTGTTGCAATTATCTGCTTGGTCTTTGTCTTGTGCATTAAGTGGAAGCTACAGGAGTGCAGAGGGCTCATTCGCGTTTCTAGCACAGTGCTGATAACTAATAGACATGCAATAAGTAATCATTTACTGGCATTGAACCATCTTGGCCTGCTGGTCCAGCTGTAAAGAATTTATAGACTTGTGACCCAGTTTCCCTATTTTCTTTCCCTTCTGAAGCTGGATAAAAAAGAAGCAGACATAAATTTGGATCTTGCGAAGAACTGAAGGTAGAAAAATATACTTCAACACATTAATAATATCTACAACATTTTTAACCTCAATATTTTCTTCCTTTTTGTTTTTCAGAGAGAGAGTCTTTCTCTGTTGCCCAGGCTGGCATGTGGAAGTGCAGCCATAGCTCACTACAGCCTCAAACTCCTAAGTTGAAGTAATCCTCCTGCCTCAGCCTCCCAAGTAGCTAGTAACTTGGCTGGTTATTATCCTCACTTTTTGCAGTGATTTTCAGAGTTCCCTGTATATTCTGGATACAAGTAATTTATCAGACATATGTTTTACAACTATTTTCTCCCACTCTGTGGCTTGTCTTTTTATTAGTGTATTGGTGTCTTTTGAAGGGCAGAAGTTCGTAATTTTATGAAACCTAATTTTTTCTTTTCCAGATTATGTTCTTATTGTTCTATCTGTAAAATGTTTATGCAAGCCAGGGTTACAAATATTTCTTCTATGTTTTCTTCTAGAAGTTTTATAGTTTTTATGTACAGTTTTATGATCCATTTTGAGTTAATTTTTGCATATGAGTTAACAGTTCATATTCTATTCTCTTTTGCATATGGATGTCCAATTGTTCCAACACCTTTTGTTGAAAAACTATTCATTCTCCATTCAACTGCCTTTGCACGTTGGTCAAAAATCAGTTTTCCAGTACATGTATGAGTCCATCTCTTACTCTATTGTTCCATTGCTCTGTGTATCTATCCTTTTGCTAATCCTACACTTTCTTTGAGAACTGTACTTTATAAATTTTCAAATAAGGTAATGTGAGTCTTCAAACTTTGTTCTTATTTTTCAGAGTTGTTTTGACTATTCTAATTCCTTGTGACTTTTTAAAAAAAGAACCACCTCAATATTTTCTACAGAAGTCCTGGAATTTTGATTGAGATTACAATAAATTAATGGTAAACTTGCTTTTAACTTTAAATACTTTAGCTTTGTCAAATATGTTAAGCAAATACAATCCCAACAGAAATACAGCAAGCTTCAGGTAAATGAAACAAGCAATGGATTTTAAATATGCTCTGATAAAAGACATTAACCTGTCTACCACTGATCCCATGAATGGAGGAGTATAGGAAATGTTCAGTGGCTAGCACTACTGACTACTCACACAGTGTGGAGAAGTTACACAGTCTCTCCAGCATAAAGGAAATAGTATCAGTTATAATCAAGGAAGATGATATTAAAACCTTTTTTTTTGAGTCAGGGTCTCATTTTTTGGTAGAGTGTCCTGACATCATAGCTGACAGCAACCTCAAACTCTTAGATTCAAGAGATCCTCTTGCCTCCCAAGTAACTGTGACTACAGACACCTGCCACAATGCAAGCCTAGTTTTTCTTATTTTTAGTAGAGATGGGGGTCTCACTATTGCTCAGGCTGGTCTCGAACTCCTGAGCTCAGGCAATCCTCCCGCCTGGGCCTCCCAGGATGCAAGGATTACAGGCGTGAGCCACCAGGCCCAGCCCCTAAAAGTTGTTTTCGTTATCAAAAATTTGGTTGAAGATCCATTCACTTTTTATTTCCATACACATAGGTATACTGTCATTTTGAGATTAAAATCTCCTAACTGCCCCACATCTAAAAGAAGGGTTTCCAGTGGGCACTTTCAGCCATGTTTTTCAGAGTTCCATTTCCTCCGTATTATTAGGTACTGCAGAACATAGGAAAGTATTTCACCTGGGTGAAGATCTGTACCTGCTTGGCCGGTCAGTCCGGGAAGCGACTCCTGCAGCTGATAGGTGGAGGCGGAGGACGGCGCGCCGTCGGCGCTGTTGTTTGACGTCATGTACGCGCCGTACGTGGACGCGGAATAGTACTGAGCATACTGGTTTTGGCCAAAGGCTGTATAGGATGGATAATCCTGAAATAATAATTGAAATGTGTGTGTTTAAAACAGAAATCTGCCCTCTAGTATGTGCCAAAGAAAACCAATCACAATGGCAATGGAAAGACTAACATTGAGCTCTATTTATTCCTAGGTCCCCAGCTCCAGATGAATGGAGACAGCTTGGCAGGTGTCTTTTCCTATCCACATAACTAAGAACTACCCAAGTGCTTTGACAAACCAGGTATAGTACACAAATTTCAAAAGCTTATATAAGCAACTGCCTAAAGCTTGTATACGCAACTTTGCTCCTGATAATTGCTCACCCAAGGATTTACATCATAAGGACCCATATATACATAAGGACCATACGTTTAAAGAGCAGAGGAGATGGAGTCAGTTCTTTCCAAACCAATCAGTTCTTGTACATCTCCTATCATCAGCAGCAAGGGGGGAGCAAGGACATCCCCCCATTCCACACAGACCTCAATCTGTATTTTTGTGATTTTTTTTTGTTCCCTTTACCGAATACCCTTGATAACTTTGTTTTCTTGGCAGATGGTAAAGAGCAAATAAAAGAAGATGACAGAGATTTTTTTTATTCCCCAGCCTCTCACCAGCTATTTGTCACCTAAGACCTGAAAACTTAAGGTTTTCAAATAATTTAGTTTCTCTCCTTTGTTACGGAGAGAAATGAATGCATTGCATCAATTCCTCTGACCTTCCTTTTATTAAAAAATTTTAAGAACTTTAAAATAATAAGAATTATCCTTCAAAAATCCTTGTACAGATTAAGATGATAAGCAAGGATCTGTTATGATAATTGGTGTTTAATGTATCTAGCACGTTTTAATCCAAAATCTTATCAGTGATGACAGATCCTTGGACAAGATTAAAATCCCCTGATGAGACATGTTCTAAAGAAAATAAAAGTCCAACATTTGACATGGTTTCCAAAAAAAGGAAATTGTCTGTATAAGTAAACGTGTGTATTATCAGACAAGATGAAATAATACATCAGAAAGCTAAAATTCTACTAGTCTGTTAATTGTGGATCTGATGTTCCCTACTACTTACTCCTACCTGTGAGCCAAGAGAAAAACCTCTTAGCAATATCTGAACAAGGTTCCTAGCAACATATTCTTCTCAGAATGAAATGGTGATAGCAGACATTTCATAGTGCTTACTTTGTGTCAAGAAACTAAGGGCTTTAAGTAGATTTACTCATTTAATCCTCACAACCTCCTCTGTGATATTATCACTTTCATTTTACATCGTAGGGAACTAAGGAACAGAGTGGTTAAGTGATTTGTACAAGGTAACACAGCTAGCAAGTTTCAGAGCTGGAATTTGAACTCAAGAGACCTTAATTCTAGCCTCTCTGCGTTGAAGCTCTCTGTTAACCTGCTAATGCACTCAGAGGAAGATGAAGTTACATATTGGAAGGTCCAGGCTACTAGCCTCTGGGAAATAGAATGTTTGTACTCAAATCTATCTTAAAGATTTAAAGATTTTCCCCTTCTCTTTATTTCCACTATCATCCCCTTATTTGAGCTTCTTTCGCTTCCTGTTGCAGCCAACAAACTTGTTTTCTAATTTATCTCCTTGTTTCTATCTTTTTTACTTTCTCCAAAGGCCCTAAAGCCAGAGTAATCCTCTCAAAGCATTCAGGGGTTCTCAAACTACGGCCCGCAGGCCACATGCGACGGTGTGATAATATTTGTTCCCATTTTGTTTTTTTACTTCAAAATAAGATATGTGCAGTGTGCACAAGAATTTGTTGTTGTTTTTTAAACTATAGTCCGGCCCTCCACTGGTCTGAGGGACAGTGAACAGGCCCCCTGTTTAAAAAGTTTGAAGACCCCTGAATTACATGATGCAACTCTCCTGCTGAAAATCCTTTCATAGCTTCCCAATGGGCTTGTAATAGAATCCAAATTCCCAGTTGCACACCACAGGGCCTAGTGAGCAGACCTCTGCCTCTCTGCTAGTGTGTGTTCTCCGCCGTCCCCTCTGGCACTGACTAAAACTCAAACTGTCTTTTAGCCCATTGACACGGTGTCTTCATACCTGTTGGTTTTGTGCACACTGACTTCTTTTCCTGAAACATCTTTCATCGTCATCTCATTCTTTACCTAACTCTTAGAAGTCTTGGCCTAAATGTGGCCACCATAGAGGAGGCTTCCACAAAACCTCCCCTGTTCAAAATTACACCTCTATTAATATTCTAATTGTCTCTTTCCTGTCCCTTCAGGCTTTCTCATTCTGCATTTATTCGTGTCATTACTGGTTTGTTGTCTGCTCCTCACAGTAGGCTGTAAGTTCCATGAGGTAAGAATCAGACTGATCCACCCCTCCCCCATCATCACCCCAATATACAGACAATTCCTAATGCTTAATAGGCACTCACTAAATATTTGCTAAAAGAACAAACTGGTGCTCACACCAGGCTCCAAAATGTAGACTGCATTTTATATTGCATCCATTGTATTTAAGTCTTCAGATAGAATTGGATCTGTTTTATGATTAAATCTTTATGAAATAAATTTTCTTCTCCTTTGTTAATCTTTTTTAAATCCTTCCAAATAGAGTGAAGTAGTTCTTCCTTTATACTGCAACTGTGCCTAGTGTATATTTCTATTACATTAGTTATTTCCCACCTCTGTACATATTAGTTTTCATGTCTGTTTTCCCAGGAAGACTGTTTTCTTATACAGAGTAAGGGAAAAAAACATAAAAATAAAAAGTAGGGAACAATGACTTACTATTATTGAGTTTTTGATGCCTAGTCAAAAATCTAATGTATAGCAAAGTGCCCAATAAATGTCTACTGAATTGATAAATGAGTGAAATTAAGCTATCAAAAATTCTCAATTTTTAAAAATAAAACAGAGGCTTTGATTATTTTCTAACTAATGCCAAATTATAGTTTAATCCTAAAAAATTATTATTCCACACTACTTTAATAATCAATATTTCCTTTCTGTCTTTTGTTATATTTATGAAATTAAAATAAGGCAATTAATAGAATTCCTTTAGTAAATCCAGAGAGCAAGTGCTAGTGCAATATAAAAAAGGCCAGGAAAATATGAAAGTAAAATAATGTATTGCAAGCCCAGAAATCAGCTTCCCTTTAATCTCAACTACTCTGAACATGATTGAGAATCAAGAAATAAGGACAAAACATTCTGGAGTGTCAACATATGCCACAGATTCATCTCACTTTGAGCTGACTCAGTCATTTGGGGATATTCACTCACAATTCTAACAAAACAGATTTTAAAACTCATCAAAATATGAAGAAAACATGATCAGGAGAAGGACTAAGGTCTATTAGACACAGGCACAGTGACAAAAGCGAAACGTTACAGCTGTAGGGAAAAAAAAGAAACCAAATATTTAATAAAAGAAAATCATAGAACTAAAAAATAAAAATAGTTCTGAAAAGCCAATAATAGTTCTAGAGAGGCCTTTTGTATAGTTATAAGTGATACTTTTCAGAACTTAAAATGTCATAAAATCCAGAGCAATATCCTGAGATTGATTTTTGTTCCATCTATTAACTAATATTTATTGCTTTTGATTATTCAGCCATTAAAAAAGGTGGAGCCTTTACAACTTTGACATTTACCTGAATGGAGCTGAAACACATTCTTCTTAGTAAAATATCACAAGAATGGAAAAATAAATATCCAATGTACTCTATGCTAATATGAAATCAATATGTAAACAATTATATGCTCGTATGAACAATAAAACAAACATAGTCTACTACGGGGCCGGGGTGGGGTGGGGGAAGTGAGGATGATTGGCAGAAGGAGGGAGGGCACATGGGGGGAATCTCACTTACGATGCACATTGTGAGGGTGTATGACATGCTCCCTGGGTGAGAGGTCTTTTATAACTGTAACTTTACCCTGAAAGGGAGAACTATGTAATCTAAAAATTTGTACCCTCATATGAATTTGCAATAAAGAGAAAAAATAAAAAAAAATTCTTAGATTTTATTTAAAAATTACTTTTAGTGTAATTTAAGATAATAGAAAATATCCAACACATTTTCTAATTCCATGCCAAATGATTAAAATAGCTGAAGCTTAAATGCTTAAAGGGCCAACTTTAGCACTCAAGAAATCTAGAACAGTCAGAATAACACACATTCCGGGAATTCTGGGTAGCTAATTTTTTATTGTCCTGACATGCTACTTTAATCTTAAGTTAAGAAACCTTATTCTGAAAAAGTGTACACTTATATAGGAACTTGAAAGTACTCTTAATAATCTGAAATAGATATAAAAAGCATAAATACAGAAAGCTACTATACCTGTTGTGAACCACTGAAATTCGTTGAATTTGAAACTGAATTATTTGCATAAATGGTAGATGATGGTGCAAAACTAGAACCTAGAGGTAAAAAACAAACTGGGTTTAAAAAGTGTTCCTTGCAAAATGATAAAAATATTTCACATTGTAGAATTTGGTGAGAGAAATAAATTTTGAATTTTATCAGGGAGGCAGTGAAATTTGAAGTTGAGTGATTTATATAGAAAACGTGCTCAAAAGTGTCCTTCTTGTAACAACTGCTAAGGCCTTTTCTAGTGTATCTATTGGGCTAAACAGAAGCATATGGGAAGAGTCTTCATTAGAACTGAGGCTAACATTTAAGGGTGAAGTGTCTGAGCTACTCAAAGAACCAAACCTTCCACAGACTAAAACTACTTTCAGGAAACCCCTGGAACTTTCAAATCATATCAACTGCATTTGCACACAGAAATCACTTGAGTTAAACATTTGGATAGCATTATTAGCCCCAGAAATAAACACACAGAACCCATTTAGAATTGCAGCTGAGAGCTCTCTGTATTTCTTTTCCCCATGTCCTTTGTTTAGAGTAAATTAGGGTTCAGATTCAGAGAGAACTATTTCTCTAAAACTCTACTACAAGGTCTATTATTTAATTACTTTTTCAAATTAGGTAAAAACAAGTGCTCTATCAATTATAGATTTAAAAAATGTCTTTATAGAATGACTTTGTCAAGGATTAAAATGAAAGACTATTAAAGAAGGTAGTAAAACAAGCATGTTTAGCTAGCAATTTATCATGTAACCAGTGCAACTGAACTGGCCTGAAATAGCCCATATGAAAGTATTTGGGGGAAAAAAGTGAAAAAGTCTCTATGCTCCCTGTCATTGCTAACTGAAGCTGTGTGGTTCTTTGTAGCTACAGCTTGCACACAAATATGTTTCTATCTACAATCCAGGTTAAAAAAAAAAATTTTTTTTTTTGTTTCAGCCAAAAATGTCTAAATAATTGTTTCATTTTAGTCAATGGACCAAAATGTTAATACCAGTTGGTTTAAAAAGCCCTCAATTTGTGACTATCATATAGACAAAAGGGCACAGAGCAACCAGCTTTTGATATTTTTACCATGTCACTAAAATTCTTTCAGTAATGATTACGTACAGACAAAACACAATTTTGAACAGGAGTCAAAAATAAGAAAACATTTTAAATGATCCCATCTAGAGGACCAGGGCAGGGGGTGGGATGCAGATTATATAAACAGTACTATTAAGAAATACGTGGGGGACAGAGAAGTTTTAGAAACGAATAACTAAAAAAAAACCCCAATCACTTCATGATAAATGAAACTCAAAAAAGAGCTAATTTGCCTTTAAGTATAACCAAATCAGCATTATGTACTTAAGGAATACTGAAAAGAAACTACTGGTTTGTGCCGTGAATCTCTGAACACGCTCAAGTAGATGCCAAACATCTACTTGATGACCTGGTGTCTGCCTTGGAGGTTGCTTTGCTTGGACATGGTTTCCTGCTGATGTTATGCAGCTTAATCTTAAAGCACTTAAATTTGGTATCGGTCATGTTTCTTGATGGATATTCAACTATTTTCACCGTGTTCATCATGTTTCTGCCTAGTTATTTGCCTTTTCTTAAAAAATTGTGTGGACTGTGATCAAGTTTAAAACTCTTTTTCATGACCAGAGAGTCAGTGTTAGTCTGAAGACGAGAGAGCCTCATTCAAAGAATGAGTTCTCCCAGAGCACGTTCACCTGTGGTTACCTACCTGGCATTTGGTAAGAATAAGGTGTCTGGCCTGGCTGTGGGGTAGAAAACCCTGGGCTGTAACTGAGGCAGCCACTCTGTAATGGGGACTGAGTTTGAGAAAGTCCGCTTTCTGTCTTGATGGCAGGCAACATCACGCCCAAATCTGTTTAGGAAAGGCAATAATCATTTCATTACTAAGATGATCTCCTTCCTTCTGAGTTGTAACCTTACAATAGAAAACTACGACCACCAGGATTACCTACTTAGAACCAAAGAAGGAGAGGTGAAATACCGTAAGTGGGCAGGCTGTAGGGCTGTCCTGTCTGTGAGTAGGCTGTGTAGACGGCTGGCTGCTGCATCCCCGAATACTGAGTCTGGCCTGCATAGGCAGACATTGTTTGAGCTGCTGGTGTAGAAAGAATGTGTGGATAGGGCCTAAATATCAGAAAAATAGCATTACTGTGGCAACAAAGACTGCATATTCATTCAGACAGCTTAGATTCAGTGAAACCCTATGCTATCCAGGAATTAATCCTCCTCTTTCTCTATAATATAATCTTAACAATATAGGAAAGAACAAGAGTCTGGATGATCAGGAGCCCAGACTGTGCTCCAAGCCAGTCTAGTGACTGACCATGGGCAAATAATTTTAACTTTCTAAGTCCACACCTCACCTGAAAATGAGAAATTTGGTTTAGATATTACATCAAACGTCTCTTCCAAGTCTACTATTCTTGTTTACATCTGAAATAACACTCCAATTTATATGCATATGAGGAAAATGGAGCCCAGCCCAGCTAATTCATGTGCTTATCTGCATATTTACTGTCACCAGGCATGACCCAACACCATGCAGTGACTATAAAAATCCACTTACAAGCCCTGCCAAAAATTGGTTACCAAGAATTTGAAATCTTAAAAATTATGAAAATTAAAAATAAAAGTTAGGGGGCTTCCTAAAAAGAAATGGAGTGCCATTTCTTTCTTCAAGCCATATTTTACATAATATTCCCCATTCAATCCCCAGGCTATTTACGTAAAGATGCTCTACATGAAAGAGAAATAGCACACTATATTTACACATGTATGTACCAGGAACACAAACTCAGCACATCTGTCTATTTCCAAACAAATTCAGATGCACACCATAGTGATTCTTAAACTTGATTAAATGCCTATCATGGTCCTCAATAATGTGATTATATTAGTTACACAGGCAATAAGGCATGTTTATTAGATTTTTTTACATGCCCTTCCCAAATTTCCAATGATATAATGAATGATAAAGTGTTCATGTTTGAAAAAAATATAAACTCTTCAGATTCTCTTTAAACTAAATAGCATTTTTGCATTTGTATTTAAAAAAACAAAACAAAACAGTGTATTCTTATGTCAGCTTGATGTTTCCCTCAAGAGTATGTAGGTCCAGACAGGAGGGAATTATCCAGATAAAGGTGGGTGTCTTTGTTTCAAATTTACGTAGAATATTTATCTATATGTCTAATCTACCCAAGAATCTATCCAATTATCTATTTATAATGCATATATATAAATGTTTATGAATTTAAAGTTGCTATGCTATGTGAATACAGACTAATAAACATAATTCTGAAAAGTTGTTCTAACAAACCAGAAAGAATCTACTGAGGACTTACTTGGAAGGATATAGCTGTGGGGAATACTGATGTGCCGACCTGGGGCTGTAGCCACTACTTGTTATGACTGGAAGACACAAAACACCAGTGCACAAAAGGTTGCTTCATAAACGTATTTCACTGGGGTGTACATAACCAATTTGCAGAAATTACCACATTAAATACAGGTCTCTAAAGAGAAACAGCTCCGTAGACACTTTCTCCTAATTAAACTACTTTGAGTTTTGCTCTAAAACCATAAAATGAACATTCCTCTCACAAATCCTTCCCTCTGTCATGCTTCCATTTTCTGAAATCAGTGTCATGATCTTATGTATTCAGATGCTATGAAAATACGTCTTTGATTATAAGCTAATCAGGCTTTCATGACGTAAATTTTTAAAATTTTTCAAGCTTTACACATTTGACATTTCAAATAGGATGGCAATGTATAAGTATTGCTCTTCTATATTTATTCTACTGGAAATACAATACAAATGTGATGTTCTAACTTTCTGGGGTTTTTTGTTTTTTTTGTTTTGTTTTTTATTTTTTTTATTGTTAAATCATAGCTGTGTACATTAGTGCAATCAAGGGGTACAATGTGCTGGTTTCATATACAATCTGAAATATGTTTTTTTGTTTTTTTTTTTAGAGACAGCGTCTCACTTTGTCACCCTCGCTGTGGCGTCATAGCTCACAGCAAACTCCAGCTCTTGGGCTTAGGTGATTCTCTTGCCTCAGTCTCTCAAGTAGCTGAGACTACAGGCGCCCGCCACAACGTCCACTATTCTAACTTTCATTTTGTAATTGTAAAATGCTGTTGTATTCTATTTCCTTTCATTTGACCAATCGGATGAGTAGTTACCAACTCTAAAATATTCTCTTAAGAATTGGAATATACAAACAAAGCGTGGGTGACAATGGAACATTTTTCTAAAAGGCATAATCACAAAATGAGGTAGCAATTATTTTTGCAAATGTATTTTGAACTATCAGAGATAATACCATCTGAGAAAAACTTCAAGGTAAAAGTCAGGTCCTATTACAGCTCATCCAAACATGCAACCCCCAAATTGGAATCTATCCAAAAGTTTGGAAGTTTCTTTTTCCCTTACCCATCTGTCTTGGCCAAGACAGATGTCCTGCAAATATATGGACCCTGAAGTGTGGAGCCGGTCCCTTCAGAGCCAATCCACACTGGGCAAGGACACAGGGTGTCTTTATTAGGCCATCTGCTGCTCATTCACTTTTCAAAAAGATGAAAGTAGTACACAACGCAGTCCTGGAGTTGGTTTAGTCTCATCAATCATAGCTGTACTTCAAAGTACAATGTCCTTTCTAAGTTGTTCATAATAATTCTGGAGCTAAACTTTCAGAGCGGCAGAAGTGACAAATAGGTTTAGGTTGCTAACTATTTTGTGAAACATGATATATTTCTATATCCAAATGCTATTAAGTACCCTTGTGATCTGTTGCTTCAAACACATGTAGAATTTAATGTGTTTAAAATGCTATTTTGCCTGGAAACTCTAAGTGCAGAAAGTATATTTTAGTCATCATTCTAATAGTGTAATCAGTATATTTGCAAGAATATTATGAGCTAATTTTAAAAATCATCAAATTTGGCTAAACATCTTATGTTCCAAATATTTTCAGCATCCAAATTTTAAGTGAATTTGCTATATATAGTTGAAAATAAATTGATCATAAGCTATTGATTTTCTATTTATTTGTTAATAACTTAATATTTAAAACTGTCAAATAAACTCTATGAGAACAAGACTCTTTACACTATACCCCAAGCACCTTACATAACACAGTGCTATTCCACAGGATATTCACTCTAATTTATTAATGCATTAATTCGCTTAATGAATAGTGAATACACCACTTAGCAGAAATATAGTTAAATGAGGCTTAATTCCAAATTGTTTTGTCTTTTTTTTTTTTTTTTGCGGTTTTTGGTCGGGGCTGGGCCTGAACCCGCCACCTCTGGCATATGGGGCCATTGCCCTACCCCTTTGAGCCACAGGCACCACCCTGTTTTGTCTCTTTTTTTAAGAAACTTCACTTTGGTACATTTAAGACTTTGGTTATACCAATCAGTTATTCTCAAGGTTATAAAATAAAAGACTTTTCCAAAGAAACATTGGATAATGAAACATTTATTATAGCAGCTTTAAGCGAAAGAGCAAAACTATGTATTTCAGAAAAAAATACATATACGTGAACTTAATTCTGAACACATATAATGCTTTTTTCCTTCTAATGATGAATCTAGACCTCATTAGAACCACAGGCCTGCAAAATCTCAATTAATCTTTAAAATTTCATGCTAATGTTTATATATTCATTTCCTAAGAATACAAAACTTTGGGCTCAGAAAACCAATAGATTCACATAAAGAATAAAATTTGGAGAGCTTATGCTCCTTCACTAAAATGTACACTTTTCTTAACTCATAAATTGTCAGATAACTCAAAGACACAACCAAACTGAATTACAGTCAGTTGTGATTATGTTAATCAATGTAAAAAGTGTTCCTACAAAGAGCAACCTGATCTCCAGAAGGATTGCAGGAAGACCAGATATAAATGTGGAAGACACCTCCCCATGGACATGCAATTAATCGTAAATATTATCCAAAATACTCAATTCACTATATTCCATCATTTTAGACACAAAAAGTAAGCAAAACTGTTTGTCTTCAAAACACCCTGAAAATTCTTTAAAATAAATGTTTAATGTCTATGGTCAGTTTCCCAGATGGTGCTGAAGTAATTTTAAGATTTTGTTCTTATTATTGTGATAGTTTAGCTCAGAGACTAGATGGAATGAGAAGTGGAGGCCTGGGGGAATTTTGCCTGCCAGGGGACACTTAGAATGTCTAGAGACATTTCTGGTAATCACAATTTAGGGGGTGCTACTGGCACCATGGGCTTGCGAGAGGCAAGGATGCTGGAAAGCATCTGACAGTGCAGAGGACAGCTACCCCACAACAAAGAATCAGCTGGGATCTGAATGATGCTGCTGGTAAAAATCCCTGCCCCAACTGCTTCTGTGATACTGGAAATGTTCTATATCTGAGTTGTCCAATACGGTACCATTAACCACATATAGCTATTAAACACTTGAAATATGACAAATCAGACTAGAAACAAAATTTTAAGTTTTGCCACATTTTAATTAATTAAAATTTAAATAGTGACTATTTAAAGTAGCACCTATGACTAGGGGCTACTTTATTGATAGCCCTAGATAGTTCCTAAGAGAAAAATGAGAAAATATCTGCAAAGATAATATGAGCAGATTTCAGACAGGATGATTTGTTCATTCCTATTTCTTTTTTTCCAGCTTTATATTTTCCCAATGAAATGTTATAGAAAGGACCCAAGGTCTAACATCAGAACACAGTTCTAGACTCATTTATACCGCGGATCAGCTGGGAGGCCTTGATTGTGGACTTGAACCACCTTTAACTTCTCTGCATGCCTTGGTAAATTTTGTTTATAAAATGGATCAGTGAGCTCGGACAGTCCTTCTGGAGCTTATATTCTATTGGGTTTTTTGGTTTGTTTGTTTCATTTAAGTTTCAATTAACTTGAAGTATACTATTGAAGTATGCCATCAATTACTTAATAATCATTCTTTTTCTGTAAAACTGGTTCACAAACAATTTACTTGGCAGAGTTTTGTATGAGAGTTACAGACACATGAGCAAGAGAGAATGCTAGGGTAAATTGGTAGATCTATCTTCTGGGAGGCAGGTGAATTGCTGGAAAAGATGTAAGCTTAACACATACGACTCTCTACATAAAGTTCATTAACTATTATTTATTTGTTTAGAGTATTAATACTTAATGTAAATATACTTCAGCTGCTTCCAATAGGCGTGAACTAATAAAACCAGACCATCCATATCTGTAAAAATGCTATTGTGACATTATACTCAAAGGCATACCTCAACTATTTGCACATAAAACCTACTCACATACAATCCTTGTCACATAGAACATGGGTAAATGTAAAATATATTAAAGCAGAAGAATAGAACAAGATTTCATTACCATAAATACTTTTCTGGGTTTAATGGTCATCTTTCTGATATAAACATTCTTCCTCAGGTTAAAAATTTTTTTTCATCAGATAATAAGCTAAACAAAATATTATAACTTGGAAAAAAATCTTTATGTCAACTTAATTTGTGCCCTCTGTGCCCAGCTGGGAGTTATCAGGTATTAATATTTAAAAGGATTAATGTTTAAAGACATGCTATTGTTCCCTTTGAAGCATACCCATGCTCTCAGAGGCTAGCTCTAATGCAACCAGCATGTGCTCCCCTGAAGCCCATTAACCTTTAAGACTTGTCACTCAGCTGCTTACACAGGAGGAGTTTTTAAACCCAGAGAGGAAACAAGGTTATTTAGAAGGAATCAAATGGATAGTTTTACATCTCAAATGTTGGACAGAAGGCAGTTTTCATGTCATTTAAATGGGTAAGTTGAAGGAACAAGGCCGGCTATTACAACCTAATGCTAAAATGAATTAAACAGTGTCTAAAATAATTTCCAAGGAAATCAGCTCTGCTTATGTATAATAAGAAAGTCACAGGACTTTCTCTGTCCACAGACAATCCAGAAAAGAATGATTCCCAATGTAATTTCTACACAGTTTTATGACAATTAGATCACGACAAAAAGTGAATTTATGGCTAACCTTATACAGACCAGATTTCTAACAACCCTGCTGTTCATGCGGCTTATCCCTAAGGAGGAGCACATGCCCACACCCCCACGTGCACGTAAGGACACGCGCGCTAACGGCTTTACCTGACCCAGTAAAAGTGTCAAGCGCTCCGTCTCCAGTCGTGGCTGTGGTTTCACTGCTGTTCAGGGGCTCTGTTTTGACTGCAAGAAGAGACACTACGTGGAAGAACAAGTACATGTGAGTTTGACTTCTAACGTCTATCAGAGACCCTGACTCTGCCACTAGTGATTTTGCTAGCTACCACGGCATGCAGGAGAACACTCGAGGAGTCGAGGAGGAGAGTTTTGTTAATTAAGCTTCCAAAGGGGCATGCATTTACGGAGGCCTTAAGCTAAGAACTTCTGGCTAAGCTAGTTCTCTCCAATCCAACTGTTAAGGGCAGTCAACCTGAAAAGGTGAAACAGCAATAGACATATTCCATTTCGAACTAATCTAGGCGCATTCTATTATATTGTAGTCAATAGACAGAAAAAAAATCATCAGTCTTCAGCACATTTAATCCAAATCATAACAAGGAGATTTACTAGCTTATCTTTTATTCTTCCCAGGGAAATTTTTTTTAGAAAATGATTGCAGGCATATGTACACAGAAACCAGGGGCCTTTTCCCATAATGGGTGAAAAATGAATTTTCTAAATTCATATAAAATTTCTGCTATGAAACAACCAAAGAGTCATAATGTGTGGTGCTTTTTATTTTAACAGCATAGCAATTTTTTTTTTTTTTTGTCCTTTTTTTTTTTGCCTAGGGCTGGGTTTGAACCTGCCACCTCCAGCATATGGGGCCGGTGCCCTACTCCTTTGAGCCATAGGCACCTCCCAGCATAGCAATTTTAATGTCTTATAGAGATAAGCACAGAACTGGAGATAACGTCTACAGCGAGTACAGTGGTTTTACAAAATCACCTGTTTTTAATTATTATGGTTGTATACTAGTTGTACACATTTGTAGTGTGTGTGTGATGTTTTGATTCAGGCATACAATGTGTAATAATCAAATCATTTTCTTGTTAGGAACATTCTAATTCCACTCTCCTAGTTGTGTTAAAGTATACCACAACTCATTGTTGACTAAAGTCACATTGTTGTACTATTAGGTATTGTTCGTTCTACCTAATTATCTAACCATATTTTCACAACCACTGATCATCCCCCCTTTATCCCCCCATCCCCACTATCTTGCCAGACCCTGGTAGCCATCATTCTGCCCTCTGTCCCCATGAGATGAATCAATTGTTTTAGTGTTTAGCTCTCACATATAAGTAAGAACATGGGAGATTTGTCCTTCTCAAAAGCAAGTACATCGTTTAAAAACTCTTTTAATATATGCTATTTATAGTTGGAAGTGGCATATATTTTGGCAAAATCCTTACTTGGCATTGAAGTAGCTTGGCCTACATTACTGTCATTATTAGATACAACGAGGGGGGCAGTGGTAAAGCATCTACCATTTGGTCACACCATATTTTCCCTTTGTTGGCAAAGCTTCACTACATACATCACAGCAGCAAGAAAATAAATAAAATTATTTTCTACTTAACACCTCTTACGTTTCCTGGTCGTAAATGAAATGAATGATGCAATTAACTAATTCAGAAGCAAGCAGAAAAGTATAAAGAAGAAAAGCTGAAGGCTAGTCAAGTATGAATAAATATGTCAAAAAGTAGTAGTGGGGTCACCGGGTAGCCCCAGGCGAAGCAAATCAGTGATGTTTATTCCGTTAGAAAAGGAATTAATTTGTAAAAAAGCATGCAGTAATAATGACGATCTCTCCACATGAAATGAGGTCTGGGTTAATTTAGCATTCATAACTTAACAGTGACATGATGATCTGCTGGAAAATTCAGAGGAGAAATGTAAAAGTTGGAAAGAGGAAGGAAAGAAACTGGGATTACTTATCTTAGCGAAAGGGAAAATAAGCGTGACCTATCTTTTAATAGCCACTGTGATCGGAGGTGTCGTGAATGACGCGTAGTCAGCAGTGATTTGCACAGTAGTCCATATTACAATTATATCTGATTAATAACTAAACATCACTACACAAATTATTTTACTACTTTTGTATTTACTACTACAAAATTGTTTATTATTTCTTAAGAAACCAAGCTTACCATGTCTAGATGATGTACACTTAGCTATTACTTAAAACAAACTTGATGGTTATAAAGCATTATATTTATTTTATATATAAGAAAACTGAAGTTCAGGTGAGTGGAGGAGCCTGTTTTAAGTTCCAGTGCAGACCATGACAGGGCTAAGATCTGAGCTCCTGTTTTTAGCTCCAAAGTCCATGATCTTTTCACTGTTTAACAGGCTGCCTTCCTGTATGAAAATGGCTTATGTTTGGGACAAGAAGTAGCACATTTGAAAGCAGTTAATAACAACACACTGGGCGGTGCCTGTGGCTCAAAGGAGTAGGGTGCTGGCCCCATATGCCGGAGGTGGCAGGTTCATATCTAGCCCCGGCCAAAAACTGCAAAAAAAAAAAAAAAAAAATACACTGTCAGAAGGGACTTAATACGTTCCAGGTGCTATTTTGTGCTTTAGAGATAGTAATTCTATCCTCACAACAGTCAGTAGATACTATTAACAACTTCATTTGTTAGATGAGTAAATTGAGGCACAAAAAGCTCTGCCCATAGATGCAGAGCTGGAATTTGGGACCAGGTTGCAAGATACGTGTTCAGAGTCCAAACAGTTAACTGTACTGCCTCTCAGCAGCACTAACTAATCAAGAATTTCTCCATCTGTATGAAGATAATCTGCAGCATAATCTAGGTGGGTATGAAGGGTACTCTCTGTGATGCAATGTCCACACTGGATTTTTGACAATAGCAACAAGAAGGCATACCTTCAGCAAAACTAAGGCCATAGATAGTTTTCTTGGAAGTTCCAACTTCTAACCGTGGCCAAGTTCCTACTTAAACATGTCTGTATCTATGAACAATATTTATAAGGCTGAGTTATTATACTAATAATCAAATGCGTTTCACTTGTAAAGGCAGGAGGGCAGAGTGTGGGCTGCATCTAACAAAGCTGGCCTAAGAGCCACACCTGACAATTAGTTTTGTTACTCTGGATTCCAACTTTGAGACTTGACTTTTAAAGACTTGGCAATGATTTTGATTATAATCTCCTCTATTTGAAAGTTTCAGATGGTCAAAAGGAGAATAATGAAGAGGGAGGAATTTTGGTCTTCCTTCATTATAGTGGAAAGATCTCATTAAATCTATAAAGATCTGTGTTTAGTCAAAGACAGAGAAGGTTCATTTTGCTAAGAAAAGGCATCCTGAGAAAGTACATGAAGAGAGTAATGAAAAGTAAGACGTATTATGTGCATTAAAATGCAAGGATTTTAAGTCCTAATTCAACAAAATGGGCGCTAACATCTGGGGGAAAATGATGCACATTAACGTAAAATGATTTTTCTGAGCTAGGTAAGGGTAGAACAAAGGGGAAAAGGAAAAATAAATTATTTAACCTGGCACAGAAAATATTCCTTTCACATTAAGAGAGCACAACAAATAGTTCTTGAGCTCCAAGTGAGATGCAAAGTTATTTCGCCTTGATTTTTTTAAAGAACAGAATAATATGAGGTAATAATAAATAATTTGGGGTTTTCAGCAATAGAAAGTTCAAATAGAGAAGTGAAATAGACACCTTATATTATTAGATGATTTATAAAAAATATATTGAAATGCAAAGTAGTACTTGATATTCATATAAGGGGTAACTAGTAAACCAATAAACATTTTATAATTACTATAGAAAAAGCTTGCAATGTATGTTATTTTCCCTGAAGCTTCAAATAAATTTGAAATGTAGTCTATTTTATTTTATTTTAAAATAAAAATGCTTGCTTTTGGTTATGTGTTTTAATTTAGATGTACTATCTAGTTTTGTAGTGGCAGGAAGCTTTTTAATTCATTAAATACATGCAAGGAAAGAACTATTGGAAAAATGTTTATTAATAAGACAAATCAAGTCCTTATTATTTCTCTAAAGCATGTAAAAATCTTCATTTAAATGATTACCAGTGTATATTCATTGACATTTTCAAATGCATTTTTTAAACTATATTTTGTTTTTCTTAAATTAACATGGAGTTAAGCAGGGCCTTTTACTTATTTTCAGGACAGTGTCCAAAATCATGCTGTACCATAAAAAGGAAGTAAAATCCTCTGTAGGAGAAAAGCACCATATTTCTCAACAAATTTCAAACTTAAACATTTTATTTCAAAAGAATTAAGTACATTTTAATGGCCTGGGTGAAGAGTTTTGTGGGTTTATTACTCTACATGCTCAAAGAAAATGAGTCAGTATTCATTTTTCTAAAAGCGAGATAAAATAACTTCATATAGCACTTTGTACAGGTTCAGTAAGAGATATTTTTATTGTCAGGTCCTCCCCCTCACTAATTTTCTACTTGTCCTCTTTTAATGGTACTAAATAATAAAAATTAAAGAAAATTATAAGATATATAGATGATTGTCACATGTGATTATTGTCAAGTGTCATATGGCTATTAAATCACTGATTTCCTTTCTTCACAAACCAACCCTCATCCTTACCCCATACTCCAATTTTCAAAGCAAACTTCATCTCATCCCCTTAAGTTATCTTTAGAATTTAAATACAATATTAGTGTACATTAATTACTTTTGAAGAAAGCCTATTTGTTTATTTATTTATTTATTTTTGAGACAGAGTCTTACTATATCACCCTCAGTAGAGTACCATGGCATCACAGCTCACAGCAACCTCAAATTATTGGGCTTAAGCCATTCTCTTGCCTCAGCCTCTCATGTAGCTGGGAATACAGGCACCCGCCACGATGCCTGGCTATTTTTGTTGTTGCAGTTGTCATTGTTGTTTAGCTGGCCCAGGCTGGATTCGAACCCCCCAGCCTGGGTGAATGTGGCTGGCGCTATAACCACTGTGCTATGGGTGCCAAGCTAAAAGCCTATTTTATTATCATATCTCAAAGTTTACATTCATTTGTTCCAATATCAGACTTAATTCTTGATAGGTGACTCAAGTAATTTTCACTTTATGTTTCATTTCAAAAATCTGTGTTTAAACTGGTGTCCATTTAAAAGACTACATATATGTAATTCCCTATATGCATCTTTCTGAACTACAAAATCACAAATAGAGACTTTTGACACCATAGTTTCTACAAAGAATTTCAAGAAGAGTTAGATCAGGAAAGTGACAACTTGTAACACTGCATGGAAGCTATAAGTATTACCTACTGGTTTTAATACTCACAGTAGCCTATGATTTATATTTGTGTGAATCAGAAAACAAAAACAAAACCTTATGAGTACCAAAAGTCTTTTATTCCTAACTACTCATGAAGTATTTAACTTTTTAAAATAATTATATGAAGCCATGTATAACTTTTATTCTAAAAACAAATCTGTAAAGAATAGAGCCATAGTAGTAGGTGGCTCTACTTGGAAAATACGTAACACAGAGAAAAACATTTGTTACATGGTACTGCACCATTTCCCCATTAAAAACTCTGGAAGATTCTTTTTTATCATAAAGAGATTTCAAATATCGAAAACATAATAAAGCTGATCAGAATGTCTGATTTTGGTTCTCCTAAACCTTTTCTTTGAAGTTTTTACCTAATCTCCATGTAGAATCAAACCCTCCCTTCCTCTGCTGTGCATCCACCTTGACTGCATTACGCACTCATTATTTTCATGCCTGTTTCCCTCTGCTAAACTTTTGGTCCCTGGATGGCCAGTATCGTGTTCTTTAGGTCAATGGGTTCCCATTTCCTAGCACAGAACCTGGGGTGTAATAGGAGCTTGATACATTTTAATTAAGTGAGAAAGTGAGAATTCATTCTTTTCTATCCTGCTCTAAGTTCTCCCAATAGATTTAAGCATTTTTGCATGTGAAATGTAGTGAATTATGAATCCTGACACCTCTAAGCAAGTAAGAATCTGGAATTACCTATATCTGCAGTAACTTTTCATATGAGTGGCATGACTTCCCATATCGACAACGTGCTTCATGGATAGGCATACGAATCTGTATCAGGGGACGTGTCAAATCTGACCCAGGGCCTGTTTCTGTATGGTCTCTAAGCTAAGAATTGTTTTTACTTTCTTAAATAGCTGAAAATTTTCAAAAGAAGAGTATTTTGTGACATGAAAATTTTAATAGCAATCAAATTTCAGTATTCATAAATCATGCTTATTTAAGCACAGCCACAATAATTTGTCCAGATACCTGTGGCTGTGCTTGTGCAACAACAGCAGAATTGAATAGTTACAACAGAGATCATGGCCTGCAAAGCCTGATCCCTAATCATCAGCAAAGGTATGACTGCATTTATTCTATTTTTATATTTTAAGAATGTTACTAGTTCTAAAAATTTGAAAGGAAAACCTAGATTTCAATATAAATCTGCAGATATATAATTAGGATTAAGGTGATGAAACACTTTGAATTACTTTAAGGAACAATGAAACACACTTAAATAGCACCAACATAGTATGATACCATCTTTAAGTCATATTATCAACTTATATTACCAAATAACTAAAATTATCTTTTTGAACATTCAAGTTAATGGGAAGATCTGGAAAAGCCACCAAATTAGTTCTTAGCTTTGCCTTTTGTTTTATTATAATAATTTTATGAAGTCATCTAATTTCAACAATAAAACTCAGTATTAAAAATAAAATATCTTATTCCCAATAGGAGAGATTATGAAATAAGTGTTCAGTTTGTGTGATAAATACCCAGCATAAAAAGTCAGTAAAATTCATTAAAAATTTCATGTCCTATGCCACCAGGATTATATTAATAATCAGAGTATACCTAACATTTTGTTACTAGAAGTTTGCCTTCTTTTCCCTAGTTTACATATTTCTAAGTGCAAAAGAATTACTGAATGTCTTTTAACACAATGAATGTTTTCATTTTCCTGAAAAAGGTGTTACCTCATTATTATTGAATTACTAATTAAAAGAAGAATGATACACTGATATTTATTGTCAACAGATTTATGTACGTTATCTAATTTAAAACAAAAGCCTTGGTTAGGGACATGTTACTATTCCAGGAACTGAAGCCCAGAGAGGGTAAGTCACATTCACTGTTCAAGGTGACACAGATAGTAAATTGCAGTGCTAAGGTCTAGACCTGTGGTCTCCTAACAGCACAAGTCCTTGGTCTCTCATGGTCACAAGAGCCTTAACACCAATTGACAGCCAGCAATGTTTGATGCTTAACACTCAGAAGAATGTTTCTTGCTGAAATAAAATGTAAATTACTAAATATATTGCATATATTCATTATTATACTGTTGCCTGTGTTAAAACACTACTTTAAATCAGAACAGCCAGTGAGTTCAGAAGGCTTTTTACATATTAAATGTTCTAAAAATTATCAAAATTAGAGTATTTCATGACATGAAGATTATATAAAATGTAAATAATTAGGACCATAAATAAAGTTTTATTAGAACACAGCCACTCTCGTTCCTTTACACACTGTCTGAGGCTGCTTTTGCGCTATGATGGCCAAGAAATGGGGGCATGTGGCTTCTTAAGCCAACAAATACTTACTGTGCAGCTCTTCCCAGGAGAATCCTCACATTAGAATTAAGAATAAATTATGGCAATATATTTTTAAGTGTGAAAAGTATATTTTAAGTTTGAAATTGAAAAAAATTAAAACAATGACTATAAAAATAAAAATAATAGGTATAAAGACGTGCTCTTTGTTCAGTGGGCGTACATTCCAATTTAATCTAAGAGAAAGCAAGGCCCAGTCAAACTGTGCCTGTTCTAACTGCTTGTTTGTAATGCACATTTCTAATCGGCATGAACTCTTCTTCTTTTTTATCCTAATATGCAGTGATTCCATGAGCAGGTGATGGTTTTGTCTTCATTGTTTGATACCGTACTTGATTTAGGAGAAAGTTTGTGTGTATGTTTGCGTGAATGCAGTTAATATCTACAGTTCCAAATATTTCGAGCCAATATTAATTTATAATTTTATATGTATAGTTTTTAAGGTGACGGTGTAGTCACTGTTAATGTTACTGGATACTTGGGGATATTTATTGCAGCATATAAAATGGCAAATATCTTTTTGCCGTGTTAAAAACTTAAATTATGAAAATCTACATGTTATGAAAGTAATTCAGTATATGCCACTCTGCTTCAATTGCTGTGTTTGACGTGACTGTTGCTGGGCTAAATTAACCACATAATAAACTTAACAATTATTTAGAAAACCAATATGTGCACCATCTGTGTGAAATTATGAATACATTTAAGAAAATGTAGATCTAAACAAATCTTAGAGTAGAATACCAATTGATAAGAAAACCACAACCGTTACCAAAAAGCAGCTAAAAGGCCTGTTCATTTCTCCTTTTCCTATATATAAGTATTAAACATAGAAAAGGGGTGCAAACATAGAAACAGCAACAGACAGCAAACCGGAGGGGCAGATCCACACACCCAAACACATGCAGTGTACCATGAGCTCTCATACTTGCTGCAGAAGAAGGGGTGTTGCAACTCAGCAACCAGTCGGCTGTATTTAAAACAGTCATGTTGTCCCCTGAGAACAGGAACAGTATAAGAGTTCATTGCCTGAATGCCTGCTGAGTGGATATGAATAAACTTCAATGCTTGCCCTGGTTTCTGACCTTCCAGCTAAAATTATAACTGCCCCATATGACTTCTACATTTTAGCTTATCAGTTCTGTTCTAGTTCAGTCAAATATATGTACATGATGATTAGTGAACTTCCAGGTCTAATTCTAGAGTGCCTGGTTTTTTAAATCTTACTATTTGTATTGCGTTTGAGGTTTAAATGTAAATGTTCTTACTCGAGTAGTCAATCACTACATTTTCTTACACATTTGCAATCCCGTAATTAATTAGCTGAAATTACAGATGCGTGTTTAGAGACAAATAAACATTATAAACAAGGAAAATGTTAATCCACAAAGGATTTGATGTAAAACATTATTAAATACAGGTAAGTTGCAATGCACACAACTTTACAAAGAAAATTTTAGGTTGCACAGTTATTTTAAAACAAGTGGGAAGAGGTGTCTCAATTTGATGGGTATTTATTTAGGATTTAAAAGAAAATATGATGTGGCAAATGCTGATATCTAGTAATATAAATAGTTCGTTAATTGAAACAAATTTCATATAGTTTTTAATTTATTTACTGGAGCAGAACCACAAAATTTCAAAATGCTTGTGAATAATAAAATGGAGCTAATATGTCATAAGTGTGTATATGTACACGATCTTTTTATACAGACATTTTGATACAAAAATTGGGTCATATTCTCTGACAAGTTGAATGCATTTTGTAAGAACAGCACAGCAGAATATTTGAAATAATAGCTAGTATTGTTGCCTAAGCTGCAGCATAATCCTGGGCTAATCCCAAGAGAAATTACCTGGGAAAAATTCCTTTTAATAAATATTAAGTATTAATCTCTTTGAAAAGAATATGCAGCAGATACAAGTACTTTCGTATTTCCAGACCATTGCCTTTTTTAAGAAAAAACATTAAAGTAACCTTTTTGTACAACTCAACATAAAACCCAAAGCAGATGGGGAGATTTTATGTATAAATATACGTTTGGTAACATCAAGATACAAATCCTTCAGCCTCAATTTCTAAACATTTTGGGAAAATTTCTAATGGCAACAACAAAAAGGGAGCCTTGCTATAAGGCTCAGGACTTAGTCTGAGTCAAAGAATAGTTGCCCAGGACTATTCTTTCTAAATGCTTCCAGTTATAGAGAAGGACCAAACACTGCAAGAAAATCACTAGAACAATAAATAAAATAAATAATATATTAACCATACATGCCTCAGACAATATATTAATTCCATATTCCTTAGAATGCTGATTGTGTTATTGGTAGTAAGACATTTATTAGCGGACCCCTACCATGTAAAATTAAACCAAACATTGAGATGTAATTCTGGGCCTGTTCAGAGTGGGGCACTTACCTCCTGTCCCATTCGTAGTGACGGATGTGCTGCTGAGAGTAGGTTTATCCAGTTTGGAGCTACCAGGAGTATCACTACCTCCAACAAGAGTATGAGGACTTGCTAGGTCCTGCATTTCCATAGACCTGTTAGAACAGGAAGCAGCGGAGCAAAAGTTGAAATTTCAGCAATCATTTTAAAATATATTCCATATATTGCCCGACTAAGCACATGTGTGATCTCATAATAATAATTGAGACCAGTAGCTAAGACTTAAACAAGTGACCATATCAGTCCATCTACAAATAAATAAGAAGAGCCTCCACAGTAAATTAGGCCTCGTAATCTGTGGGTCATTTGTAATCCTACAATTCCATACAATAATGTAAGGAGAAAGAAAACATATCCTGTCACCTTGACAACTTAAGCTGATATAGGTATCCTCCCAAACTGATCACCTCTGCTTCATAAGCAAGAAATCCTGAAAATGATAATTCCCCAAACTTGGCATCTGCTGCCATCATTAAGGAAGCAATCAGGAGCCAGAAATAAAGTGTGAACTCAAAACCAGAGCAGAAGCTTCCAGCTGACCTTGTTGACCCTGGGGGCTGAAAAATGAGCCTGAGGCCCGAGAGCTGGGGTTGTAACACTTTTACTATCCATTCAGGAATGGGAGACTGACTTAAGTTTGTTCCAAGGAATGTGCTAGACCCAAAATAAAACTAGGATTCTTGAAAAGGCTGATCTTATTTTGAAAAGAAAACTATAAAAAAGAACTGCACAGGGGCCCCAGAAAGTTACACTTGCTTACATAAAAGAAATATACAAGATAAATGAAAGTTGAGAGAACTTCTCACAAACAACTTGAACCACACAAAATGCTAAAAAAGGCTTTCAGCTGCTATAAACAACCAGATGGAAACCCAGACCTACAGGAAGGAATGAAGAGTAACGGAAATGTAAATATATAGGGAAACATACTTTTCATTTTTCTCTCAATCATGAAAGATAGTCTCCTGAAGCAAAAATAATCACATCATATTATGGGACTTATAATATGGTAGAGAAATAAAATATATGACAAAGACAGCACAAATAATGATGGGATGAAATTATATATATTTAAGATTCTTTTATTTGATGTTAGAAAACCTGGATAAGAGGGAAGTTTGGTGTGCATAAAGTAATTTCCACCAGTAAGTATTAGTAAGAAAAATGCCAACAGGTAGAAAAAAAAGCCAACAGAATACTTAAATAAAATTTTAAAGATTTTTTTGCCCAACTCCAAAGAAGCCAGGAAAAGAAAAAGAGAAAGAAAGAGAAAGGAAAAGAGAAAGAGGAGAGAGAGAGAGAGAGAGAAGAAAGAAAGAGAAGAGAGAGGGAGGGAGAAAGAAGGAGGGAAGTGAGGGAGAAAGGGAATGAAGAAAGGGAAGGAAGGGAGGGAGGAAGGGAGGGAGGGAGGAGGGAAGAGGGTAGGGAGGGAGGGAGGGGGGCTTACCAAGATCACACACTCAAACCCAACCACAGCGATGATTACACTAAATATCAATGAACTAGACACTCTAATGAAACGCTAGATATTGTCAGATTAGATTACAAAACTGAGACTGACTATAGGGAGTCTACAAGGGAAGCACTTTAAACCTAGGCACACAGTGATACGCGGTGCACTACACAGACATCAGCTCTGGGACTGAAGAACTCCTTCCTACAGCTGCTGGTAGCATTACCAGCTGGCAGCTCTCAATGGAGTTTCTTTCCAGGACTTGCCCTCAACTAAACAGAGTCACTTTGACCAAGATCACAAACCTTCTGAGGGCAGCCCTCACCTACCACATATCACATAGGGTGTAATGATTATACTTTCTTTCTCCAAGAGTCATCCTAGTCTAGACCCCGCCCCCAATAACACCAGAAGAGACCTTCATTGCTACTGAAGTACAGATCAACATCACCCAGTCCAACTCTGCTTTCTTTATGCCCCCTGGTTGTGCTTTCTCTATCATCTGAAAATGGATGATAGTGAAAGCACAACCCAGATAAACTTCTGCACAGAAATCTCCATCTTGGTGTCTGCTTCCTGGGAACCTGAATGGTGATAAGGAGGTTAAATGAATGGAAGATGATATATATGCCAAGCTATGCAAGTATAATGAACATAAGTAAGATGCTCAGGCTATAACAACAGCACACAAAATCGGCCTCAAGATGAAGACCATCGGCAAATATAAAGACAGAAATTGGAAAATGATGAAAAACAATAAATTCTTTGGGATGACATAACCCTAAATGTACTTTTATCTACAAGCAGAGAAATAAAACACATGAAGCAAAAAACGGATGGAACTATAGAAAGTGAATCCATGATCACAGAGGTTCTATAGCATGTTTTCACGGTGGCCAATAGAAAAAAAGTAGCAAAAGATAAATTTTAAAGATATAGACATAAGTTTTTAAAAGTATTATTACCCATCTGACCTAATTGACAGTTACAGGAAACTAACACCCGATAATCATAAAATACACATTATTTTCAGGTATGTATGTGACATCTACCAAAAGGACTATATGCTGGGCTATAAAATAAATCCTGATAAATTTTAAAATAGACATCTTACAGATATGGTATCTGACTGTAATGAATTCATTTAGAAAGCAGTGGTAATAAGAAACATCTCAAAAATCCCCAATATTTGAAACTTAAATACCACACTTCTAAAAAATCTATGAGTCACAGAAAAAAATATTACGAGTGGAAATAAAAAGTGCTTAAGAGCAAATGACAATGAAAAGGCATCAAATCAAAACTTGTGGCATGCAAATAGAGTAATGGTTAGTGAGAAATAGTTATATTACAAAAGAATAGTTATAGATAGAATGTAATAGTTTCATATTACAAGAGAGTGAAATCTGTGTTCTGACTTCCACATACAGAAACTGGAGAAAGAAAAGCAAATTAAACCAAAAGTAGGCAGAAGGAAACAATAAAGAACAGAAACCACTGAAATAGAAAATCTATGAACAAAAGAGAAAATTTATAAATCAAAAAAAGGATCAATAGAGGTACTAATGATTTAAAAGGATAACAAGGGAATATTATGCCGCTGATTTAAATCACAGATAATATCAGTGAATTTCTTTAAAGACACCCTTATAAAAAACCTTATCCATTAAAAATAGAAAATCTGAATTGTTTTATATCAATTAAAGAAACAAAATTCACACTTTTCATAAAAGAAAACTCCAGGGCTCTGTGTTTTAATTAGTGAAAGCTAGCAACATTTAAGAAAAAATAATTTTTCTTTTATAAATTCCTTCAGAAAATGGTAGGAGGAAAGATGCTTCACTCCATTGTAGGAGACCAGAATTACTTTTACTCCAAACCTGACAAAAACAATTTTAAGAAAAGAAAATTATGAATCTATATTTCTTATAAACATAAATGAAAAAAATATCTAACAAAATAGTCTCAAATCAAATCCAGCAATAAAAAAATAATCATGACCAAGTGCGGTTTATGGCAGAAATGTAAACCTGATTTAACATTTGGAAATTCATGCAATTCGATATATCAACAGAATATTATTTCCATGAGGGGAGGAAAGTATTTGACAACATTTATCTTTTATCATGATACAAACTCTTGGAAAACTAGGAAAATAAGTCTTTTTCCTCCATCTGATAAAAACCACTCTTGGAAAATCTACACCTTCTATATATGTGTATGTAATGGTGACATATTGGATTATTTCCTACCCAATGCAAAGATGTCTGCTTTTCCTTGCTTCAACACATTTTACTAGCAATCTTAGACAGTACAAGGCAAAAACAAAGACATAAAAGAGGCAAAGTTTAAAAGTTTAGGAAAAAACTTTAATTTACAAATGATATAATTGTTTATATAGCAAATTCCTGAGGAAATCCATTCCCCAAACCCCCAAAGCACTAGAACTCATGAGTGAATTTATCAAAGTTATATGAACAAGGACCTTGCCAATACTAAATAAATTATGAACTAAAAATATCTGAAACTTCTCCAGCGCAAACACTAAAATATCACAACAGTAGTTGTTTAGCAGGTTGGAGGTTGGGCTATCCATGATCCAGCTTCAGGTCAACTTAACTCCAGGGGAGGTCTGAAGGCACAGACCCTCACCTGAGCCATCAGACAGAGGAACAGACTCACACTGATTGTGAAATAAAACACAAAGAAATGAATACCATGCTTCAGTCTCTACTCATTATTTTGTATATAATATTCAGAATACTATAAATACATATACCATATATATATAATTTTTTGTCTGAGACAGAGTCTCAGCCTGTAACCCTGAGTAGAATGCTGTGACATCATAGCTCACAGCAACCTCAATCTCCTGGGCTCAAGTGATCCTCATACCCCAACTTTCTGAGTAGCTGGGACTATAGGCACCTGCCACAACATCGGCTAGTTTTTCTATTTTTAGTAGAGATGGGGTCTCACTCTTGATGAGGCTGGTTTGAACTCCTGAGTTCAGTTCAAGCAATCCACGTGTTTAATCCTCCCGGAGTGCTAGGATTACAGGAGTGAGCCACCGTACCTGGTCTACTATAAATATTGTGACACATAACAAGAAACAGAAAAATCTGATTCCTAGTGGAGAGATAAGACAGCAAATAGAAGGAGATCATGTCATCACCCAGGTTTTGAAATTAACAGAAAGGATTAAAAAACTAATATGAACATATTAAATAACTTATGGGAAAAGACACAACACATAAGGTATATACATATCTATGTATCATATAAATACATACATACATCACATATATGTGCCCCATATTGATCTATACATATAATTCATATGTATATGTACACAACTTGTCTATATAATTCATATGTATAATCTACATATTGCATATTGAAGAGAAAGGGAAACTTTGAAAAAAGAACCAAATGAAATTTCTGCAATGAAAATTATAATACTTTAAATAAAAAAAATCACACAATGGATGTGGCAAAAGAAAGGATCAGTAAATCTGAAGGTAGGCCAATAAAAATTATACAAACTTAAAGTGCAGAGACAAAAGGTTGGGAGAATTTGAGGGCAGGGACTGAATTGAGTATAAGTAACCTGTGGAATAAATCAAAATTTCCCTGAGATATCATCTAACCCCAGTGAGAATGACCCACATCTCAAAATCTCAAAACTGCAGATGCTGGTGTGGCTGTGGAGAGAAGGGAACACTTTTACACTGCTGGTGGGACTGCAAACTAATACAACTTTTTTGGAAGAAAATATGGAGAATCTTCAAAGAACTCAAATTAGACTTCCCATTTGATCCTGCAATCCCATTACTAGGCATCTACCCAGAAGAAAAAAATCCTTTTACCATTAGGGCACTTGTACTAAATTGGTATTGCAGCTCAATTTATAATTTCCAAAATGTGGAAACAGCCTAAATGCCCACCAACCCAGGAATGGATTAATAAGCTGTGGTATATATGTACACCATGGAATACTATTCAGCCATTAAAAGGATGGAGACTTTACATCTTTTGTATTAACCTGGATGGAGGTGGAACATATTCTTCTTAGTAAAGCATCACAAGAATGGAGAAGCAAGAATCCTACATACTTAATTCTGTTATGAGGACAATTAATGACCTAGTACCTAGTGGGAGGTGGGGAAAGGGGACAGCAGAGAAAGGAAAGGAGGGAGGGGGTGAAGGGTCATGATGCGTGACACATTTTTGGGGGGCAGATCACAGAAGAGGGACTTTACCTAACAAATGGAATCAATGTAACCTGGTTCTTTGTACCCTCAATGAATCCCCAACTATATAGACACATATATGCATATATATATATATATATATATATATATATATATATATATATGAATGTAAGTAAAAGAAGGAAAGAGAATAACATAGAACACTACTGGCCTAAATAATGGTCTAAATTATTCCGTATCTGATGAAAAGCATCCCACCAAGGAGCCTTAAAATACTATGAACATTAAACAGAAAAAAGAAAGGAGAACCATAGCTAAGCACATCAGAGTCCAATTCTGAAAGTAAGAGGAAGCCTGACTGTGGCCAGGCATAAAGGTGCAGGGTGTGTGTGTGTGTGTGACGGTTATAGCTGATGTCTCATAAAGCCAAAACTTAGCTCTTATAGTTTCAAATGTCATCAGTGCCCTTGTGTCCCAAATCCTGACATTCACAACTCTCCATTATGCCTTCAGCTTTACTGTCAAGCAAGCACCTCTCATATCACTTGTATCGAAAATGATTGCTGGGGGGCGCTGGGACTCATGCCTGCACTTTGGGTGGCTGAGGCAGGTGGATCCCTGGAGCCCAGGAGTTCAAGACTGCAGTCAGCTATGATCACACCACTGCGGTCTGTAGTCTAGGTAACAGAGTAAGACTTCATCTCTTAAAAAGAATAAATAAATAAATAAATAAATAAATAAATAAAAAGAAAGGAAAAATGATTGCTTTGCTATTGCCACAGGATGTTTCTCCAAGATTCTTCTCTATTTACATTTGTAACTCTCATAATGCCTTTCATATCAAATATGCAGTAAACACCGGCTCCATGCCCATAGCTCAGTGAGTAGGGTGCCAACCACATACACTGAGGCTGGCAGGTTCAAGCCTGGCCCAGGGCCTGCTAAACAGCGACAACTGCAACCCAAAAAATAGCCAGGCATTGTGGCGGGCGCCTGTAGTCCCAGCTACTTGGGAGGCTGAGGGAAGGGAATCGCTTAAGCCCAAGAGTTGGAGGTTGATGGGACCTGTGACGCCACAGCACTCTACCCAGGGCGACATAGTGAGACTCTGTCTCAAAAAAAAAAGAATGCAATAAACAGTGTTCAAACTCAGTAACTTCCAGACTACTTTGACTGGGGCTTATTCATTGAACTAAAAAGTAAACACCTTAAATATGTATGTACATACTTAAGTGTAATTTACACATGCTAATTGTTCTGTATGTTTTTATATATAAGCATATTATAAAGTATATTAAAACATAAAGGTAGAAAGGAAGTGGTAAGAATGACATAACTAACATGTTAGTTATTTAGAGTGTCTCTGTTTACCTGGGGCCTTGTGCCATGCCCCAGTCTATGCTAACAATGTGATTTTGGTGGGGGCTTTGGACCACACAACATCGGTCTGACTGTGGAAGGGGCTGAAAACAGTAAAGAAGGTCAGCCTCATGGGCGGTCAGATATGCTTATGTAATTGGCCTGCTGTAAAAACTCTGGACAGCAAGGCTGGGATGAGCTTCTACAGTTGACAATACTCTGCATGCATCTGTCACACATTTGCTGCTGGGAGACGTAAGTATCATCTGTAGAACTCTACTGGGTGAAGGCAACTGGAAATTAACTCCTGGTTTCTCCTGCAATCTGCCTTATGTGCCTTTTCTCTTTGCTTATTTTAATTTTATTCTTTCACTCTAATAAGCCATAATTGTAAGTCTAACTTACAATTGTAACTCAGTTTTTCTGAGTTCTGTGAGTCCTTCTAGCAAATCATTGAAACTGAAGGTGATTTTGAAGACCTTTCAACTACCACTTAAGAATTCCACCTAGGGGCATATATGAGACCTCAGTACAAGCAGAGGACAGATAGCTGTCTTGCTAAGTTGTTGGGACAGAGATTAGAATTTGGAGAAGTTAGGGTGTCTAGAATTTGTGATACAGATGACCTCATGGCGGAGACCTACTCTGCGGAGTTCCAAAAATCTGCATAGAAACACCCTGAGATACTGCTGGATATTAAAGATGTGCATGCAAAGGGTAAGAATGAACCACCATGGAACTGTGAGCTGAACAATTTTAAGAAGTCACACAGGACTCAAAGGACGTTCAGCATTCTGTGAAAAATCCCACAGGAGTCCCAGCTTCAATACAGGGCTAAACTTGTCCTCAATGGAGTCTAATCCAGACTGTCTAACAAAGTTTACAAGCAAGTCTCAAAAACCTCCTGCTGATTTGCTAGTAATCTTTCTGGCAGATTGAACAAGGTACAATGCTTTTTAAAGCAAAAGAAAAAAAATCAAGCATTCCATAATGTATAAATCAACATCTGGTAAAAAATTATTAGACGTGTAAAGAAGCCAGAAAATGTAACCCATAAACCACAGAAAATTAGAAAATTAAAAGCACACTCATAAATTACAGCAATGATATAATTAGTGAACAATTAATTAAAATAAAAAATTCTAAATATAGTTAGAAATTAAAAGATAAGCATGTGCATAATGAGGAAAAACAGTAAGCTATAAAGAAAGTAAAACTTCTAGAACCAAAAATGCAAAAACAGAAATTCCACTAGATGGAATTAACAACAATTAAGAAAAAGGAAGAAAATTCAGAAATTAAGAAAATTCAAGACCAGCCTGAGAAAGAGTGAGAACCTATCTCTAAAGAATAGCTGGGTATTGTGGCGGGCCCCTGTAGTCCCAGCTACTCAGGAGGCTGAGGCAAAGGGGTCACGGGAGCCCAAGAGATTAAGGTTGCTGTGAGCTATGAAGCCCCAGCAAACAATGGGACACTCTATCTCAAAAATTAATAAAAAAAGAAAGAAAGAAAAAGAAAGAAAACTACTCTGAAAGAAAATGTGGGTTAACTTTAAGACAAAGCAAAATAAAATATCCAACTTAAAGAATGAAATAAAGATGGTAAAATAAAGATTGATAATGATATATTACACACAGGTGCATACAGCACCCATATACACCCAATCCCAGCTAAGGTAAATCACAATTCAATTTCTGAAAATCGGTAATAAAGGTGAAAATATTAAAGGCAGCCAGATAATTATTTCGATACTGTTTATCAGAAAAGATGCAAGGCAGAAGGCAATGCAATCAAGACTGGAGAAAAATATATGTGTACATATCAGCTTAGAAGTTTATATCCAGTAAAGAAGATATTGCTTAAAAATAAAGGAAAATATACTGTATATACTCGAGTATAAGCCAAGTTTTTTCGGCACAAAATTTGTGCCGAGTTCGGGTACATATACTTATACTCGGGTTTGGCTTATACTCGAGTATATACGGTACATTTTTTTAAATGGGCAAATTTGTTTCCTGCAGGTTCAACACAAGAAATGGTTAAGGGAAATTCCTCAGGCTTATAGGGAGTGATAGCACAAAAGCAGGAATGTCTGCCTGTTTTATTCACTTCCACAAAGGTGCCTGAAAGGTACTTGGTCAAGAAATATTTGATAAATGAACAGATGAGTGGAATGATGTGTAAACCATACCTGTCTTTGAAAATATTATGGAATCAATCGTGTGCATGCGAATAGGGTGAATTTAAGCATGAAACACTGGGAGAAATGACGGCAGTCAGGAAATCCAAAGATTTACCAATCATGTTGACAACCAAAGAAAAAGCGGTATGAAATCCAAGTACAAAGAGGATCTCAAAAATGGTAAAAAGTAGTGTGGGTAGCACACTCCTGACAGCAGACTTAAGGGCTGTAAACAACGAATGCTTATGTTATCATCTCCTCCTGGACCCACCCAACAGACTTTCAGTTTAACTGATCCAACAAATTACACACGAAGCACTGTCACGGGTGTTAGGATTGCTGAGTGAAGAATCTCAATGATAAAGCAGGGCACCTGCATTGAAACTTAAAGTACTCCAAGTGTCCAGGAAGTGCAACAGACAGAAACCTACATACACTTAGCGTCTAGAAAATTTTCCCAGGAATTGATAGCCAGCTCTTGAGGAATTCAAAGAAGGGATCCTTTTTCTCCAGTTGCTTGAGATGTTCCATTACATTATTAACTTCCTCTCTTTCTGCTTTCTTGAGGAAGGCTTGAAGTGCTATAAATTTTTGTCTTAGGACTGCCTTTGTCGTATCCTAGAGATTCTGATAATTCATGTCTTCATTGTTGTTTTGTTCGAAAAGTTTGGCAATTTTCTTCTTAATCTCATCTCTGACCTAGCTCCCATTCAGCATAAGGTTATTTACCTTCCATGTTTTTGTATGGGTATGCAGATTCCTGTTGTTATTGAGTTCAACTTTTATTCCATGATGGTCTGAGAAGATGCTAGAAATAATTTCTATTTTTAAAAATTTGCTGAGTTTACAAAATTTGTGGCATAGGATATGGTCGATTTTGGAGTATGTTCCATGGGCTGATGAGAAGAATGTGTATTCAGTTTGTTGTGATGAAATGTTCTGTAGATGTCTGTTAAGTCCAGATGTTGAATGGTTAAATTTAAATCTATAATTTCTTTGCTTAGCTTCTTTTCGGAGGATCTAGCCAGCACTGCATAGGGGTGTTAAAATCTCCAACTACTATGGAATGGAGGGAAATCAAGTTGCTCATGTCTGTTAGAGTTTCTCTTATAAACTGAGGTGCATAGTGGTTGGGTGCATAATTATTAATAATTGAAATCTCATCATATTGAGTTTACCTTTAACAAATATGAAGTGTCCATCCTTATCCTTCCTTGTTTTGGTTGGTTTAAAGCCTATTGCATCTGTGAATAGAATTGCAACGCATGCTTTTTTCTGCTTTCCATTTGCCTGGAGTATAGATGACCATCCCTTCACCTTGCATCTATATTTGTCTTTTAATGTAAGATGAGATTCTTGTATGCAGCAGATATCTGGCTTGAGTCTTTGTATCCAGTCAGCCAACCTGTGCCTCTTTAGAGGACAATTTAAACCATTCACATTAATTGAGAATATTGATAAGCCTTTCGAGAGTCTGGTGGACATTTTTAATCGTTTTGCGACTGTGGAAGTTGGAATTTGATCAAAATTTTCTGAGTGGGTTTACTTTTGTGGTGGAGGATTATGATGGTCTTTATGAAGGATAGGTCTGAGAATATCCTGGACAACTGGTTTAGTTATGGCAAATTTCTTCAACATGTGAATGTCATTAAAGTATTTAATTTCTCCATCATAAATGAAGCTCAGTTTAGCTGGGTACAGGATACTGGGTTGAAAGTTATTTTGTTTTAGGAGATTAAAAGTCAGTGACCATCCTCTTCTAGCTTGAAAGGTTTCAGCAGAGAGATCTGCAGTTATTCTAACATTCTTCCCCTGTTAGGTAATGGTTTTCTTTTGTCTGGCTGCTTTCAGAATTTTCTCCTTCATATTAACTTTAGTGAAATTGATTATGATGTGTCTGGGGGATGTCTTATTTGGGTTGAGTTGTGCTGGATTTCTGAAATTGTCTGCTATCTAAATTTCAGAATCTCTTGGCATGTCTGGAAAGTTCTCTTTCATAATCTCATGGAGAAGAGACTCTGTGCCTGTGAAGCCACTTCATCGCTTTCAGGGATCCCTATAAGATGAATATTGGTTTTCTTTGAATTATCCCAGAGCTCTCTGAGAGAGTGATCTGTTTTTGCCCTCCATTTCTCTTCCTCTTTGAGAGTTTGGTAGCATTTGAAAGCTTTGTCTTCAATGTCAGAGATCCTTTCTTCTGCTTGCTCCATTCTGTTACTGAGGGATTCTACTGTGTTTCTCAGATCTTTGACAGCTGCAACTTCTTGTTTCAATGTGTCAAAATCTTTGGTCATTTGGTCTTTGAATTTGTTGAATTCTTGAGTCATCTTTTGGGTTACTGCTTGGAATTCTAATTCGATCTTATTTGCTATCCAGAGTCTGCATTTGATTTCTGATGTCTCAGCTATTTGTTTGTGCTATGTACTCTTATATAAAGAAAACTGGAATTCAAAAAATAAATGTGACATAAGTCACTGATAAAACACAATCAAATTTATTTATCAAATTTTAGATTTTCTTTCATATCTTTTATCTGTTCACTTTATTTCTTCAACAAATGTTTTTTGAGGGTTCACTACATCTTTTTTCAGAAGCAAAGAGGCTAGTTAACACACAAGAATAGTATTTCTGGAAAAATGATGTTAACCTATGTGGTATAGAAGTTAGAATTGATAGAATTTTATTATATATGGGATATGGGGTGTTCTAATTCATACAACTGAGGAGATGGTGATGTCACTGGAAGAGAATCTTTATTGTGCTTATTTTTGTTTTTTTTCTTGAGAAGATGGCTAGAAATCATTTGTTTGCCTTTGAACATATTTAATTTGAGATGCCTTTACCACATCTAAAATAAAATATTAAGCAGCAATTGCATATACTGATCTGGAACTTGGGATATATGCAAATCTAGAGACATATTTCTGCATCATTTGAATATTAAGAAATATTCAACCCTCATGTATTAATGATATAGGGTACACCTTATAGGATTCAAATAGCAGAGAAGGTTAACAAGACCAATTCTTGGTAATGCCAGTGTTCTTTGGGAAGGTAGAGAAGAATGAATCCCCTTCCCCCCAAAACAGAGAATAAGTAACTGAGAAGAATAAGATTGGGCACGTTATGACGCATAAACAAAGAAAAGAGATTATTTCAAGAAGGGTGAGTCAAAAGGACAGCATCTGCTGGAAGTGCAAGTAAACTACTGATAATTGTGTGATGGATTTAGGAGGAAGGATAGAGGGTATTTCTGGTCTTACCACGTATTGCTTTGGTGGAACAATGAGCTCAGAATATTGACAGCACAAAATTAGTGAGTAAATGGAGGTAAGAAAGTGGACAATTTTAGAAAATTAAGTTGAGAATTTTGAATCATGAACACTGAGGAGTAGAGACAGGAGAGGATGTGGAGCTAGAAGTGGCTAAAGGCTAGTACAATGAAGCAGGGAACATTAAACAGCCAAGCTGATCTGAATTTGGAACACTTCCAAGTGACTGTGATTTTAAAATGAGAGAGAAAGGAAATTTACAATATTAGCAAAAGTGTTACTGACATGATGAACCAGGGAATTTAACCTCATTGAAGAAGCATGAAAGGTAGCTGTTGACCAATAAAGGAACGGATGGATAAGAAGGGACAAGTGATACAGATGGTGTTGAACAGGTGCCAGAAAGATAGCTGAATAAATAATCTGCATGCATTAGAGAATGTGGCGGAGAGTGTAAGGCTTTAATTTTACATTTTGAAGGAATTTTTAGATTCGAGGTGATATTCAGAAGTGATGGAACTATGTTAGGAAGAACCACTGGAGTTGCAGAGAAAGGCATGAGAGAAGAAGAGGTCAGGGCACTGGGAAGAAAACATGAAGACTCTGTCCTGTGACCTCTGAAGATGACACAGTAAGATGGCTGCAAACCGAACAGCACAGTCTTCAATAAATTGGCTTGAGCTATAAGAATTTGTGCTTTTTAGAAGGAAGTGGAAAAGTAATGGGCTGAAGATAATAATTGACGTCAGTGAGGATAAACAAAGCCTAATTTCTAGTCATGAGTTATGTGATGTGGGAAAAAGCAAACAGAAAAAGGTACAAGTGGTGTCCTTAGGAAGGAAGGAGGTTTGGGTTAAAACAAGATGATGAAGGGAATGTTGGGAGAAGATGTCAAAGACACAATGAAGTTTGCCAGTTACAGAGCAGCAACTTCAGAGGATGGAGCAAATGGTTGAGGAGGTGAGGCCAGGCACCAAGTGGTGAAGAAGGTCGTAGAGACCGTGCGATGTTGGAGCACAGATGGCCAAAGAAGCTGATAGTTGGATCCTTAACTTATTCAATCAGGAATCAGAAGTATGCAGAGTTAGATACAACAGTCTTACTGAGGCCAATGGTCATTTATTTTATCATTTTGCCTAGTTGACAGGAATCCCAGATGTCTTGAATTCTGCAGAGTTTGTGGCTTGGCTGTCAAAAAACTCAGAAACTGTCAACTACTCACACTGCATAGTCTGGCTAGCAGCACATCCACAAATAGCAGACTCATCTGCTGAGCCTTCTGAATGATGGTTAATCCAAATATTGGACATGTTTATGATTTAAAAAAAAATTCCCAACCATGGACAGATGTAACCTGCCTACACTTCCAGAGTGGAAGACAAAGCTGATATGAACGTTGGAAAGAAAGATGAAGCGTAAAATCACACTGGCTTTTTGCATGACTTATCAACTGAAATGTGGAGTTGAATTCCATATCATGGAAGCTTGGTCCTTAGGCTTGAGACTTTTGGTTTATCCTTAAAGGAAGCAACATTTGCTCCCAGGTGAACATGACAATATACACTTAAATAGAAAGAGGAAATTTCTTATCAGGAGCTCCTTTTTATTAGAAGGATAGTAGTTCCCAGGAGGCCCCCAATATACCCCAACTAAGATTCCACTGAAGATATTGAGTCATGTGTTTTTGGCTTAGTGGCCCAAGCCAAAAGAGTACTCTAAAGCATTTTTCTGAGGACAGCTCAGCCTTTGTACTGAGAACCTGAATTCACAGCCTAACAGGAAATAAGTGGGAAGAGAAACCGGTGGGTCATTAATACCATTTGACTTAGGAATGCTATGTGTCCCTTTACTATTGTAGTACTGTGTGTATATGTGTGACAGTGTGTGTATGTGTGTAGGTATAAATATCTCTCTAAAAAATATTAAGATTACTTTGTAAATTTTTTTCAGTTTATTATGTCTTATAAGTTTAGTTATCTATGGAAGCATTTATGTTTTCATAGACAACGCTACCAACCATTCCCTTGATAGTTTCTGCTTTTGGTCATGCATAGAATGTAGTCCTCCATCAATGATTCTAAAATATTCACTTCTGTTTTCTTTAACTTTTTTCAAAATTCTACTTTTTAATATGAAATTCATTGCTCTACCTGAAATTGATTTCAGAAAAATATGGATTTACATTACATTCTCCCCACACCCCCCAAAGGCTAACTAGTGTTCTCAGCAACATCTATTGAATAGCCAATCTGTTATCCATGAATTTGAAATACGACATTCAGGAAGTTCCAAAAATACTAAACTCCTTTTCTTTTCTTTTATTCGCATATTTGGTCTTATGTTAGTCCTTTTAAAATATGTATAAAAAGAAGAGAAAAGATGCACATAAACATGTTGAATTCAGTCCAAACTCATGGAAGACTGTAGATTTGCACCCACTGTTTTAGATGATCCAAAGCAGCCCTATGTATGGACAGGAAACTTCATCCTGGAAGGAAGAAGACCTTAAAAGGTCTGTCCCTAACTATGTAAGCCCTACTCGCTGCAGGCTCTGAAGATATTCCTCTTACAACTTCTAGTCCCTTGTACCCAGTAGCCAGCGTATTTTCAGCCATTTAACAAATAGTTATGAATCTCCCACTACATGCCACCCACTGTGCTAGGAACAGAAGAATAACAGCAGTGTAGGCAAAGTCCTTGCTTTCAGTACACAAGTAAACAAATCAGGATAATTTTAGACAGTGACAGGGTGAACAGAGAGAGGCAATAAGATTCAAAGTGACGAGGGGCTCGGCACCCCTAGCACAGTGGTTATAGCGCACATACACCAAAGGTGGCAGGTTCGAAACCGGCCCCGGCCAACTAAACAACTACAACAAAGAAATTGCTGGGCATTGTGGTGGGCATCTAGTCCCAGCTACTTGGGAGGCTGAGGCAAGAGAATTGCTTAAGCCCAAGAGTTTGAGGTTGCTGTGAGCTGTGACACCACGTACTCTACCGAGGGTGACAGAGTGAGACTCTGTCTCAAAAAAACAAAACAAACAAACAAAAAAACCCAAAGTGAGTATGGTCTGCTGGGGACTTTTGAAATCAGAGTCAGGAAAACAGCCTGAGATGCCTGAAGAGTCAAGACCCAAGTTCAGAACAGGGGACCGAGAATGTCACACAGAGGCGATTTCCAGAGCAAACATCTGGGCCCGGGATGAGTTTAGAATTGGGATATTTAAGGAAAAGAAAAGGCACAGTGAGGAGAGATGGATGCGAGGTTGGGAAATGAGACTGGACAGCAGGACACAGAAGGCCACAGTGAGGAAACCGAGTTGTGAACCCACGAGCTGGTAGGGTTTTCAATGAGTTTGTTGCCCTAGACTCAGAATTTTATGTATTTAATAAATTTTTCCTGAGCTTCCTGCTTTCACATTTATCACTGTCACCATCAAATCCTTCTAGCCTTTCCTAGTCTGTGGTCTCACGGGAGCCATTGGTGGTGATGACTGGGAGGGGGGATGACTCTTCTATCAGAACAATTATAGAAAATGCAACTGACTTTGTCACTCTCCTGTTAGATCTGGTGTGAAATTTTTCCTAATACTATTTCTTGAGTATTTTGTCATGCTCTTATTATATTAATAATAGCAGTTAACATCTATTAACGTTATTACTATGCACCAGGCAACGTTCTGGGGGTTCCACATGTACTAACTCATTGAATCTTCACAGCCGTCCCGTGGAGCAGGAACTGTTATTATTCCCACTTAACAGATGACAGAACTGAAGCAGAGACTCTGCCCACAGTCACACAGCTAGTAAGTGGAGGAGCTGGGATTTGAATACAAAAAACATGTCTCCAGAGCCGAACTGCTAAGCCATTATGCTTCACTGCAGCCCCAGAGCACTTGTCAACAGCTCTGTGTGTTTGACTGATGGTGACTATCGGAGAGACATAGCAGAAGAGAATTCTTTAAGCAATGCAACTTCCTAATATTAGTGGCCTACAATGTACCTATTATTATGCTTTGTATACATGTTTCTTTATTTAAAACTCATACTACCCTATAAAACAGGCATGCCTTCTCTCTGGTGCAATACTTAATTTCTAATATCACTCACTACACTACTGCCTAGCAATGCCCCAAGCATCCTCAGAGGAGAGTCTTGGAAAAAGCCTTTAGGGTAACTCTTTAAGCCAGAGAACTATGTACTTGCCTTGGTGGGGAAATATTCAAACTGGCCATCAATCCAGGCAGAGGTGCAGTGGCAATTCCTCTAAGTGATGGAAGACCATGAAATAAGTGCCCTGCCCTAACTGGCTCACCCCCTGCTGGCTCTGATTGGTTCAGGGACGCAATTAGAAAATTGTGTCTGACGCTCAGGAGATACTCAGTGTTCCTGCAATGAAGGAATAGAGCCCCGGAGATGCTAACAAAGTCAGCCCCTCACACTTTTACATCTAATTTTTAGAAACACCACTAAAATTCTTCTCACTCTCTTCCGTTTTCTTGTTTTTTTGTGTGTGTTAACAATACATAGCATGTAGTCAGGCACTGTTCTGAGTGCCTACCAAATGATCTGGGGCTTTGAATCTTAATACAGCCTCACAAGGTAGGCACTATTGTGTTCCTAATCTGCAGATATGAAAAATGAGGCAGGAGACATGAATTAATCTGTTTAAAGTCACAGGGCCAGTAAATACCAGAGCCTGCAGCCTCATTCCAGCTTCTGAGCTACAAACCGTCCTGACACTGGCTTCATATGGGTTGCTCTGTCACTTCAAACCTCCTCGTGTCTCCCTTTCCCAATGGCAAGAGTGAGAGGTCATTTATAATTATGTTTGGATTATAATATCTTAAAGCCCTGTCCTATTACTTGAAGTAATTTTCATCCTTTCCAGGAATCTACTTCATATAAATATTTACACAAACCCCTGGAGCTTCTCACACTCTGACCATAAATCAGTCCTTGTCAGAGCTCCCACGTTGCCACTGGCATCACGCAAGGCCGAACTGTACAATTGATGGTGCCCACCCTCCCCCAGGCAACTCCCATTGCCTCCAGCCAAACAGCCTGCTGCCATTACCCCAGTGGCCTGTCACTGCTCACAGGGGAGCTGGATGTTCAGCGCCTTTATAGCCGATCTGAAAGTCCCTGCAGTCCTCTGAGATTTAAACACAGTCTCTCCCTGATTTTGGAGGCCAAGGAGAAGAATGTACTCTCCGCGTTCACATTCAGTCAGAGGCTAACTGCAGAAAAGCTGCCTCTACCCCAAATGTTGCACTTGTTAGCAGGATAGCACTTTCATTTCACCAGCTGTCCCTCTTCCAGAGAACACACGAGGTCTGACCAGGCCTCCCAATCAGACACTCTCTGTGCCCCTGATGGACCAACCACTGCTGTGGCCTCTGTCCCCAGCCCACACCCTTTCCAGGACTGAGGTTGCCATGAGCTATGATGTCATATCACTCTATCAAGAGCAACAAAGTGAGACTCTGTCTCAAATAAATAAATAAATATTGAAAAATCCACCTTGCCAAAAGAAATGCTTTGAAAGTATCATTACTTTCAAATTAGCTATAAAATGTGAATTTGAAGAATATTTGAAGATGGTATTATTTTAAAAATAAAATTATAAATCTATGGTTAAATATACATTCAAGAAAAAATACACTAATGACATAGTGTTAGAAATATTTATGGCTAAGTTGTGATGAAAGTGTATCAAAGTATAGCAAGAATAATTATTTAGCTTATGCTAGTTTTTAAAGAAGATATTGTGTTTGCAAAGTTGCTTTGCAAACACTATTTTTGAAAACATTTATTTTGAAATATTTCTGGAATATAATTATAAGTTTACTAATATAATTAATCTAATTTGTATACTGATAAATGCACATTTCAAAATGATATTCTCTTAATTAGTATTATGATCTGTCTTCACTCTCCAAAGTGTTCAGAGGATAAATGTATTCTCACTTTACTTACAAGCTTTATAAGACTTTGGCTTTTACTCAGATGGAAGTAAAAAACCTAAGAATTAATGAATGGCATGCTGCATTTTACAGATTACATACAGAGAACATGCGACTTTTTATGTACAGCATTTTAACAGCATTGTAACAAAGAAGATTAGATCAGATTACCCGGGAACGTGTCCAGGAAAAGACTAGAACAGGAAATGAAACTGAATCTCACAGACCACTCCACCTGCTGTGGGTGACAAGGGCTATACCCAGGGACCAGGTAGACACACAGTGCGGTAATGTTGGTGAGAGACAATTATGCAGGGTGGTAGCAGTAGAGACACAATTTAGAGTTTTATACAGAGGTAAAATCAAAAGCAAAGGTTCAGTTTTGCATTCTAGTTCAAAGGCAGAATCAAAAGCTTTACAAGAAAGCTTGGATGTTAGGTGTAGAAGAAAAGAGTTTTGGTCTGACTGACCAAAAGCTTATGGCCTGAGAAAGACTGTACTAATGAAGATGCTATTTTACAAGATTGGGAAGCATTTTAGAAGATAAAGTTGCTGGCAGAAGGTTAAAGGTCATAAAACCATCAAGTTTGGAACACTAAAGTTAAGAAGTTCTATTAGACATCTCGGTGATACTTGCAAGAAAGTAGTTGAACATATGAGATAGGTTGAAACTTGAACAGAGATATAACTATGATTCTTATTAGTTGTTTTTAACTAATAATGTTTTAAACAGCATTTTAACACAGAAGAGTGGATCAGACTACCCAGGAACGTGTCCAGGAAAAAACTAGAACAGGTAATGAAACTAAATCTCATGGCCTCCACCATTTAAAGATGGAGAGTCCAGCACACGAGTCTGAAGAGGAGCATCAGTGTAATAGGAGGAAACTCACAGCAGCAGGACACAGCACAGAGGGCAAGCAGGCGATTCGCTTTGTAAAGTGGAACCTGTGTATTAGACAGGACTCTCCAGAGAAACAAAACCAATGGGACATACAAGGTCAATTAAGTTCACAAACTCACCCTAGAAAAAGTGGATATTTATTAATTGGCTCATAGAACTATAGAAGCTGAAAAGTCCTACAGTGTGATGTCTGCAAGCTGGACACCCAGGAAAGCTGCTGGTGTAATTCAGTCTGAGTCCAAAGCCCTGAGGAATGGGGAAGGGAGGGGTGGTGGTGCTGACGTAAGCCCCAGAGTTCAGAGGACCAAGAATCAGGAGCTTCCACGTCCAAAGGTCGAAGAAAACCATCCCAGCTCAAGGAGAAGGACGAAATTTACCTTTTCTCTACCTTTTTGTTCTGAGTTCTCAATACATTAGGCGATGACAGCCCACATTGGTGGGGGTATATCTGCTCTACTTAGCAGATTCAAATGCTAAACCCTTCCAGAGATGCTGTGAAAGATACACGAGAAATGATGGGAGACCAGCTATCAGGGCCTCTTTTAATTCAGTCAGGTTAACACATCACATTAACCATCACAGCTGAGTACGATGGGACGTGAGGAGTCACCACTGGACTTGGCAACGTGGACGTCATAGTTGACCAGGACAACAGTAGCTATGATGAAGCAGTGAAGGCAAAGCCTGAGCAGAGGAGAAAAACAAGAGTGTGTGGAAAATGTGCTTTAAACCACATCAGCTAAAAAAGAAAAGGAAAGGAAAGGAGGAAAAATATGAGATGGAGACACTGTGGCAAATAATAATAACTAGTACGTCAGGACGATGGGAATGCAGGATTGCATGATACTGTTCTTTCTACTTTTGTGTATGCTTGAGCTTTTTCTAATAAAAACATCCCAAAGACGAGAGAATAAAAGAAGAGAGTCCAAGAGAGCAATTGCATATAATCTTTCCAAGTAGTTTCATTAGAAAAGGGAGCTGAGAAAGAAGAGAGTCGAGGGTTGCTTCCTGGAGGAGTACAGTCCAGAGAGGTTTTTTTTAAGATATGAAAAATCACAACCTACTTATGTGCCAATAGCAACGATCCAGTAAGGAAGGAACATCGATGGTGCGCAAAAGGGAAAGCGGAGAATGGTTGGAAAGATAATTGAGGAGACAGGATGGGAGGAAATCAACTGCCCAGTGGAAGGTTTCCCTCTAGACAGGATGACAGAATCGTCTGAGAAGTGAGTAGGGTTTAGAGGAAGGTTTCCCTCCAGACAAGACGACAGAATCATCTGAGAAGTGAGTAGGGTTTAGAGGAAGGTTTCCCTCCAGACAGGACGACAGAATCATCTGAAAAGTGAATAGGGTTTAGAGGAAGGTTTCCCTCTAGACAGGATGACAGAATCGTCTGAGAAGTGAATAGGGTTTAGAGAAAGGTTTCCCTCTAGACAGGATGACAGAATCATCTGAGAAGTGAGTAGGGTTTAGAGGAAGGTTTCCCTCTAGACACGACGACAGAATCGTTTGAGAAGTGAGTAGGGTTTAGAGGCACAGGAGGAATAACTGGAGAGATGCGGTGGAGGAAGTAAATGGAGTCTTCACTTCAATTGTTTCTATTTCCTTAGTAAAATAAGGCCACAAGCTGAGAGTGAAGATGAAAGGGACGGTGTTTTAAGTGTCAGAAGGAAGCAGGAAATCCTGTCTTGGGTGAGCGGCAGAGTGAAGGGATGATGACGTCCAGGGACCTTGGTCTGTGCTCTTCTCCTCTGTGAACAGCAGGCCAGGTGTAAGCACCGAGTGTGGAGAGAGGTGGATTCATTCAAGGTTTGGATTTTTCAGACTTACACAACAAAGAGCTAGACAACACGGTCATAGGCAAGGGAGTGATGCATGAGCAGGGGAGAGAGTAAAAAGATTAGAGATTCAGCCAACTGCAGGTCTCCTGAGGCTGCAGAGTCTAACAGGGGTGAGAATCTGGGCAATGACTCTGTTGTACATTGGCTGCATTAAAATGTAAAGGTATTTTCATTAAAACACATCATAAAAGTAGATAGAAAGCCTGAATGTTGCAAAAAAAAAAAAAAAAAAAAAAACCTGTTTATGTGTAGTGCATTGTACACATATTTTTTAAACACCTAAAAAAAAAATAAGAAAGAAACATGAAGCATAGGCAATTCACAGGAGCTGTTAATAAACATATGAACTCATGCTCCCCTTGGCTAGCAATTAAGAAATAAATAAATTTGAGTCACAATGAAATATCATTTTATAATGATTGAGTTGGCAAAAATTTTTAAGTTGTTTTAATGCCAGCTTTGGCAAAGAAAGGAAGTATCAGGGATATTTATACACTGCTGCTGGTGGAAGTGGAAATTGATACAATCACTTGGGAATGTATAAAAAAGCATTGTTTGTTAAAAAAAAAAAAAAAAAAAAAGAGGAAGAAAAAGAAGAAGAAAGACTATGGGTGGCACCTGTGGTTCAAAGGAGTAGGGCGCCAACCCCATATACCAGAGGTGGCGGGTTCAAACCCGGCCTCGGCCAAAAACTTAAAAAAAAAAAAAAAGACTACTTAAATATATACTAGTAGGAGAATGGATAAATAAATATTAGTATATTCATACCGGAGGGGACATAAATGAATACAGATAAATTTCATGAACAGTGTTGAATGAAAAAATAAAGTTGCAGATGGAAACCAATTATATAAAGATTTAAGTTTTCAAAACAATGTTCTGTATGACTTAAGGATGTATACATATATAGAAAACATAAGGAAATTTTTGAGAGTGCTCATGACCAATTTTTTTTTTAATTTTTATTCATTTATTTATTTATTTTGCAATTTTTGGCCAGGGTTGGGTTTGAACCCACCAACTCTACCATATGGGGCCAGCACCCTACTCCTTTGAGCCACAGGCACCACCCTGCTCATGACCAATTTTAGGATAATGTTACTTGTAGTGGAGACACGGCTTGTATACAGGAAAGATTTGGGATATATAACCATGTGGGCAAAATATTTTCTTGAGTGCCAAGCACATGGGCACTTGATACAGTATTCCTTATATCTTTCTGAACGCCTTAAATGTAATAGGTTTAATAAATGTTAGACCTAAAAAACAGTAATATATTCACTAGCACATTCAGAGCTACCACTGTAATAGATTAGAACCTTATTTTTTCTTTTTCACCTCATTTTTTTCTTGTCCACTGACCTCGTCCATCTTTTCCTTCTCGCCCCCTCACATCAACAGAGACTGACCACAGGCGCCAAGCACTGTGTCTCACAAACATGCACATTTCTTTGGGTTTGTCGTCTTTTACTGGTGTCCTAAATCTTTTGAAGGACCACACTGAGAAACACATATACATAGATAGGTAATTTTCTTGATCTCTAACGAATAAAAAAGGTAAAAATATTGGAGCAATTATTCTCTTTTGAGTTCATCTATTTCCACAAAATCTCATTAGTTAAGCCCAACAGCTCTCTCCATCCCTGAGGCAAACAAAAACTCTTTCCTAAATCATTTTATGAAGTTTGACAGACAGACCAATTTTCCAAAAGTTGAAGGTTTTCTATTAAACTTTCTATTCAGGGTTTTTGTTTGTTTCTAGATGAGAAAAATGTGCCACTCTACTCACACATATTTGTCACAGGGACCTTAAACTTTCCCTTTCTAATCACAACTTACATTCTTTCAAATTATTAGCCAGGACCAGGGCACCATTTCACCACTTCTCTGAGGACCCACTAGTAATTTCAGCAGCCGTAATGGACAGTAACACCTAGTCTCTGCAAATTTCATTTTCTCCTCTACTCTCCCTTTACTTAAATCATCTTTAGGGATTTCTTTCTCCTCAGATAAAGTTCATGAATGAATTTGCAGCTGTCATTTTGATTGGCAGGACAGACAGTTGTTAGGTTATAAACGACCCAAGATAAAATTGGTCTCAAATTTATAGAACTCAGTTTGCTGCATTTCCATGGAAATTTACATAGTACAGACAGCATATTTCTTTAGGACCTTAGATGATTTTGTTGATTTTTTTAATGAAGAATAATCATATTGTCCTACTAATAAATGTGCTTTGTTTTGTCCATCTAATCAGAGCAAGATATCAGGGTTCAATGTACGTGATATATACACACAGGTTTGAATGAGCTAACAAGCGTATACTGACTTAAGAAAGGAGTTGAAGTTAAGATTGGATCTAATTTAAGCCACAGCTGTAGAAATGTTTATTGAGGTGGCACAATTTTTTCATGAAGGAGAATAATAAAATTAGGGCATAAAATTTATACTTTGTATTTGGCAACCAAGCATAAACTTGACAGGCAATAATGAATGCTGGTGAAAATGTGGAGAAAGGGGAATGTTTCTACAGTGTTAGTACAACTACTGTGGAGAATAACATGGAGGTTCCTCCAAAATCTAAAAACAGAGCTACCAAATGACCCAGCAATCCTCCTGCTGGGTGTATATCTAAGGAAGGGCATTCAGTGTGTGGAAAGGTATCTGCACTCCCATGTGCACTGCACACTATTTATAGTAGTGAAGATTTGGAATCAAACTAAGTGCACATCAAAGGATGAATGGATAAAGAAATTGTGATACACATACAAAATCATCATCCAACTTGTGTACAACTTGCACTTATGAATGGATGCTATTTCATCCATATAAACACCTGTAGTCCTAAACTGGGGAGGCTCAAGCAGGAGGATGGCTTGAGCCCAGGAGTTTGAGGTTGTAATGAGCTGTGACCCTGCCAGTGCACTCCAGTCTGAGTGTCAGAATGAGACTCTATCTCAAAGGAAAACAAAACCAAAGAACTAAAAGTAGTCCCATGTTTTGATCCAATAATCCCACTAGTGGGTATTTTCCCAAAGAAAAAAAAAGTCATTTCATCAAAAAGACACCTGCACTTGAATGTTTACTGCAGCACAATCTACAATGGCAGAGAGGTGGAATCAAGCCAAGTGCCCATCAATTCATGAATGGATTAACAACACGTGGTATATGTTTACCATGGAATATTACTCATCCATGAAGAAGGATGACTTAATGTGTTTGCAACAATTCAGATGGAACTGGAGCCATTATCCTAAATGAAGTCTCTACAGAATGGGAAAAAAAACACCAAATGTACTCACTATTACATTGGAACTAACCAATGATCACACATGTGCACACATGTAAAATAACAGATATCAAAGAGGGGCAATATAAAGGAAGGAATGAGTGTGAACCTACCTCACGAGTATAATGAACACTATCTAGGTGATGGGCATATGTATAACCCTGATTCGAGAATCACAAAAGCCATCCATATAACCAAAACATTTCTACCTCCGTAATTCTTTGAAATTAAAAAACAAATACAGAAAGGGTCTATAAATGTGGAAGAGTCAGTGCCTGGGGAACATGATGTAAGAAAAACTCAACCAGCCATTGCTGGCTTTGAAGACTGAAGAAGGCCGCAGACCAAGGAATACTGAGGGGCTGGAGTGGCTGCCAAAAGCAGGGAAATAGATTCTCCCCTGGAGCCTTCAGAAGGAATACAGCTCTGCCAATACTTTGGAGAAGTCCATTTTAGACTTCTTACTTCCAGAGCTATAAGACAATAAATTATGTTGTTTCAAACCACAAGAAAAGGATAAAAAATAACAATACACAGATAAATACACAATTAGTAACAAAAAAAATTCCAAAACTCCAGACAAATTAGTAAAATCAACCTCTAGTGTATTCAGAAAATAAAGAGGTGGTCGAATGCTATAATACATTGGAGAATTTAAAAACAACTAAACAAGACAATGAGGTCAGCAAAGGATCCTGTGTCACAATGTGTTTGGGCTGGATGGCAAAGATCAAGTAGAATTCTGCCAACTGGAGAGAAGAAGCAGGGTATTCCTGGAAGCAGGAAAAGATACACAAATGAATGGATATATAAACACAAAGGAGGCTCAAAGGGAATGATATACAGGTAACACGTGTGGTTTGTGGAAGGTAGGCTTTTATAATTCATCCTCTCTCTGCCCTGATACAGCTTGTCGTTTCTTCTGTAGGAAGACATTGGTCCAGGTACTGGACCAATAAAACCAGTAATCACCAACAGACAACATAATTCTAATATCCTGTTGGAATGAATAAGTGATTATCAAATGAGAAGGGAGGAAATTAGGAATGAAGGTCGCTAGGTGAGACAGAATTTCAATTGCAAGTAGAGTTTTCATAGTAGACTTCATTTGAGAAAGTGACATTTGTGCAGAACCTGAAGCAGACAAGCAAATGAGCCATCTGGTTTTGAACTCTCAGAGTCCAGAGGTAGAAGCAGGGAGACCAATTAAGAGACCATGGCAATGATCCAGGGGAAAGATGATGGTGGTTTAGACGAGAACAGTAGCAATGGAGCCAGGACGGTGTCAAACTCTGAATATATACTGAAGGCATTTGCAGAAGTCCTGGCTGGGGAATATCAACGTGGGGAAAATTTTAGCAAAAGAAGCAAAATGATGTAATTAAATTTTTAATGCTGAATGGGGAAATAAGAAGATATTCATAAGCTGAATCTAAATCAACAAAGTGAAATGCCAACAAATCTTGAGCTAGCAGGTAAGTATTTGTTAGCTATTAAATTAGCCTCCCTGCACCATCTGGCAGATCTTCAACAAGGAGGTAAAATCCCTCCATAATTAAATAAGAACTATTAATGACAAATACAAAATGATTCATTGTCATAAGAATACAGCGTATATGCGTTGGGAGGAAGTAGATGGACAGAATCAGCAGTTCCCAGACATGTGATTAATTGGTACAACAATTGTAAACAGGCTAGAACTGAAAAATAAGTGACAAAAAAAAAAAAAAAGTATAGTCAACATGCTATTGTTTTGCATTAGAAAAATCTAATTTTTTCATCAAAAATAGCAATACAGAAAATAAGAAAATCCACAAGGGCATTGTCAATACTCAAATGATGTTGGTACTTCAACCAAGCCATCTCCACCCAAAAGCTGTGCTTCCGTTCGTCTGAGGCAGCTAATTTGTTACTGTCACCCCTGTCCATTGGTTATGGTAATTGCTGTTTTCCTTTTAACTAATGCCCTAAACAAGGCCATTTTTATTATTGTTATGTGATGTTTCCAAGGATATATTTTTCCAGCCTCTTCCGTAATTTCTCAATTCCTGTAATTGTACCTTTTTCTCAATATCAGCATTTCTTTTTCCATCTAGTTTGGTACCTTAGGAAGAGATCTCAGAACTGATGCCAGTGTCCTAGGTTTCAGAGAAATAGTTTATGTCCAAGTCTAATTAATTTTCATGTCTTAGGTATTTGTCTTAATCTTGGAGAGAAATGTTGCAGTAAAGTCATAATTGTTGATGCTGTCACCACGGAGCAGGACAGACAATGGATTGTAAGTTCCAAGCTTGCAGGAGGTGGCCTTCCCATACATGTCGGGTGGGGGGAGGGGAAGGCCCCAAGCAACCTCAGCAGCTGCTATTTATTGAGAACAGCGCCCCTCCCCCGAGCCCCGCCCCCTTCACTGGAGTTCACAGCTGATCAGTTTCCAACATCTGTTCATTAACATCCAGTAACTGCCACTTTGTCTCTTCAAACCTGGCGACCTATGTAACAACTTATGTAGTAATAACTTATGTAGCAACCTATGTAGAAAGCAGAAAGCTGTGTCGCTACATATCTTGTTACATAGTTCGCTACACATCCTGTTACATGGGTTGCTACATATCTTGTTACATAGGTTGCTACATGTAATGTCTTTGATTTTTCTTTAGCAATTTAAACCTCCTTTAAAGTCACTGTGTCACATGATTTGTATGATGCAATTGGAAAATCACTAGTTCAATTAGGAAATATTGAGTTATTTTCCAAGTTTTAATACCAAAAAGTAGTTTTATATTCATCAGGACTCTTAAACCTGTTGTGTTTCTATAAAAAGAAGCTTATGGTGCCCTTCTGAGGTTAAAATGATATCATGTTTTTGAAAAAAAGTTTTAAAAGCATAAAATGTACTGCAGTCATCTGTTGAATTGAAGAAGGAAATGTGTACCTGCTTCAGTAGATACTTACTGACATTGAACTTTAGCCTTCATCTACAACAGAAGGCTAGTAATTATCCACCTTAAAGCACTGTGTGATAATAACAAAATAGATGAAGTCCTAAGTACAATCGCTGCACAAAAAGAATATATATAACATGAATAACCAAGCAATTGAAGAACTGAATATATATGTAGATGTCTCTATAGGGATTAATTTATTTAAGAGAGACATTGGACTCTGCTTTGATGCAAAATGAGAACAAATTTAAATAATGAAACAGGTGAAATATTAAAATAACAAGGATAGAAGATTACAATTTATAAATTGTGATCATATAGCCCATCTAACAACATTCAACATGAATTTTTTATTTGACAATGCTTATAAGTCAAGGCAGGTATATGGGTCAAATGTGTATGATGGCTTAAAAATGACATCTGAAGTAGAGATGTGTCTTGATGTAAAATAATAACATGGATGCTGGTGTGTATGTAAGAAGTATATAGAGCTGGTTACTTGCTGCACCATTTCCTAAGTGGAAAGTACTTTAGACTTTAATCTCCAGGAGGTGATTAAATATTGGCAAACCATCAGTTAGGCAAACTGAAATCAGGGTAGAACTTGATACAGAAGATTAATTACTCAGGCAGATGACTGAAAGAGTACAAAATAGGCACCATAGTAATTTAGTGATAACTGCAAAAGTCACCACAGTAAGGTCTGAAAAAGGAGAAAGGAAGATTGGGTTACCAGATCCTAGAATTCTGGAGAGAAGTGAGGGAGGTGGTAATGTTTCATTCTCAATGGTATCTTGGGGGCCTGGGCAGGGGTGGTAGAGGCCTGGAGCAGGGAACACAGGCAGATACCAGATCATATCAGCTGTGTACATTGATATGATCATAGGGCATCATACACTAGCTTCATAGACTGTTTGACACATTTTCATCACAATGGTTAATATAGCCTTCCTGGCATTTTCTTCGTTACTGTGCCAAGACATTTACATTCCACATTTACTAAGTTTCGCATATACCCTTGTAAGATGCACTGCAGCTGTAATCCCACCAATACCCCTCCCTCCACCCACCCACCCCCTCCCTCCCCTCCCTTTATCATCTTTAATCATCAGAGAAATGCAAATCAAAACTACTTTGAGATATCATCTAACTCCAGTGAGACTAGCCTATATCACAAAATCTCAAGACCAGAGATGTTGGCGTGGATGTGGAGAAAAGGGAACACTTCTACACTGCTGGTG